>OW121740.1:72774326-72966674 GCA_933228675.1 Stomorhina lunata | reverse complement strand
TTATTGCTTCAGTGGCTGCGCATTGACCAATTCCCGAGTCAGGTTTCATTACTTTGTCATGCCAGGATAAGTTAAGAACTCTTACAGGAACTCTTCCGTTATTGCAGGGCTTCACTAGAGCTTTTGCCGTTATGATGTCATTGTCAAGTTTCGATTCTACCACCCACAAACTGTTATCCTCACAATCTCCCTCCATACCGGCCCATATCAAAGATTCTAACTGTCGCGGCAGTTTACGATGCTCGACAGTTATCAGTTTCCTAACATTGGGCTTGCTCTCGTAACCAACATCGAGGGGTATTTCTACATTTCTCCAAATCATTATTTTTGGCCCCAGGTATAAACTAATGCCATTCATAATCATAAAATCTGCACCAATTATTACTTCATCCACAATGTCGGCAACAATGAATACGTGGTTGACGTGCAGGTTGGCAATGGTCTGTCGCATGCTCTCCAGTTGCCGTGAGCAGGTTTATAAGGCTTAATGATTCAAGGTTTCCACGCACTAAATCGTACATAATAATTGACTGAGACGCCCCTGTGTCTGTGGTAAAAACATGTCTTTGGCCGTTGATGTATCTCCGAGCTGTAAGAGTTTGTGGGGCTGTAAGAGGATGGTAGCACTGTGCGCCCTAAATAGTGCCCGGCATGCAACTTTTTATACCTTAGCCTTGCCCCAGGTCGAAAAAATAATTCTATAAGAAAGAAGTTTTCTTATGAAGGAGATGATAGAGTTATAAATTCCTAGGTCTTCCAATGCCGATATAATCAATGTAGGCTTAATGTTGTTGAAAGCTCCCTCAATATCCACAAAGTCAACGAGTGAAAATTCGCCGAACTCAAGTGATTTTTCTAAAGAACTCACAAGTGAGTAAAGTGCTGTTTCAACAGACTTGCCTTTATTGTAGGCGTGCTGTAATTTAGAGAGAAGCCGCGGGTTAATTGATGAACGTAGATAAACATCAATAATGTGTTAAAGAGTTTTAAGATGGAAGGAACTGAGGCTGATTGGTGTAAAGTCCTTCGAATTGGTGTGGCTAGCTTTACCCGCTTTGGGGATGAAAACATCTCACATCTAATCAATGATTCAGATATGTATGGAAGTCTGAGGCAACTCATAAAAATCCTGATGAGTCAGGGAGTTATAATGTCAGCATTGTGTTGAAGGTCTACTGGGATGATGCCATCCGGACCAGCTGACTTATACGGTTTAAAACTGTCTAGAGCCCACTTGACTTTTCCTCTATCAATGAGGATGGGTGTGGATACATGCTATTTCTAGAAACTGGATTTTATTTTTTACGTTAAAACTACATCTATGTTACATAAAAAAGTTTTAGAAATTAACCAAAATAGATTACCCCGTATAATCGCCGAGGTTATCATTACCAACAAAATTCTATGGGCCAGAGAATGGTTTAATTTGCAGCAACAAATTCGCTTTTCCACTAGAAATGCTGATGATCCATTGTGCTTTTACTATAAATCGTTTTTGAAATCTTACTTATTACGAACTTATTAATTACGAACGTGAATAAAATATTTTAAAGGCTAACATCGCTCAAAATCATGATCTGTATAACAAATTAAGCTATAACGTTACTCCGAATATTGCAGATAATTTTCCAACCCAAATTATTGGTCTATTGATACGTGCAAGAGGGGGTTACTTAACCTTAACGCAAGGTCCTTAGCAAACAACTCTATCTCTACATGCTCATTATGCAATTTATATGTCGATGAAGGTACTTTCCACCTTTTGGCTGTATGTCCTATATAGCGCTTACAGACCTAAATATACATGAAGTTATAAACGTTTTGAATGGCTCCAATTTTTATAACTTATACAAATTTTTAGAAATGTCTCTTAAATACGGAAAAATAATACTTAACGAATTTAATCAGTAACTTATAAAATACTATTTATGTAACCTAAATTATCCAATCTGGAACAAAACTAATAAATAGATATAACAAGTAAGAGTGGTATATTCGGCTTTGCCGAATCGTGGATACCCTTCACCAATGGAACACCATCGTAAGAATTTATTGACAATTATATAGTTTCTGATTACTGACTTAGTTGAGCCTCACACAAATTCTCGATATGTATATTAATTTTCTTTTGTTCATACTAATTGTAATTCCTAGCAGTATTTAGCCATACTAGTATTATATCAAAGAGTCCTTAAAATTAAGAGTCGGAAAACGAAAAGCTTTTCGTTGGCGTCATCATCTAGAATAGTTATAGGCCAAAGGGTTAGGTTGGACAGATGTCACTTGGGTTCTAAAGTGGTCCCTTTGTGAAAGATAATGATTACTAGACTACAAGTAGAGAATTCTTATTTAAGCCAGCCAGTAGCTTCGGTTTATGTGCCCGTTTTGCGAACATTTTATAAAGTTCGATAGATCAGATAAATTATGCAGAAAAGATGCTTCCTATCGAATTATAGGGTATCTTAGTTTTATATACATACGTGAAATATATAGCTTTTGAATAGATGGATATCAACTTTGTCGGAAAAGTTATTGAATATTTACTTATTTATCTCATGTTAGTTAACTAATTAAGATGAATACTTCGTCGTATCGTGTATCGTTCTTCCGATCTTTCCGAAAGATGTGTGGAAAGTTTTGCTCTAGTTCTACCCACATACATTTTAAATCAAATTTTAGGATATCGTCGCAACCTGAATTTCATGATTGTCGATCGAAACACCTGAAATATCGTTTAAACACTAAATTATATCTACCACAAATTTAGGTATTTCACAAAAAAAACATCTGAGCTATTGACAAAACAGGAGCTCCAAACAGACAGACAGACAAACGGACGGACAAACAAACTGACAGACGGACGGAAGTCGCGAAATCGATTCTCCTGCCGTTTCTGAGTCGATCGGTACAATTTGGTATTCACAATCAGATTTGTGGAGTTTATATAGATTTTAGGAAAAATCCTCCCGCAAGTTACGCTGTCGAATGTCATCACAATCGGTTCATAAACACCCAAGATATCGCAGAAACACTACTTACAAAATTTCTTAGACACGTACTTTCGGCAATTTGCTGTTAATCAAAATTAGTGTTTTGGCGATATCTCAGTTGTTTATGGACCGCTTTTGATAAAATTAAATAACGTGCTTGGCGGGGGAATTTCCTAAAATCCGATATAAAATTTATGTATCTCCGTGCTCCAGGAGGATGGTTTTTCCTATTTCTGCATTTAATTTTTTCAACAACCTTTATTTAATGCGTACTTTGGGCAATTTGCTATATCTCAATTATTTATGGATTACAGAGTGCTTTATTTAACCATTTCCTAAAATCTGATATATTATAACTTATCACTCGTACACCAGGAGTACCTTTTTATACCCACCATCAAAAAAGAATGGGGGGTATATTGAGATTGTCATTCCGTTTGTAATTTCCTTAATATTATTATTAAATCAAAAACGATATATACAGGCATGTCACGAATTCCGTTCGGAATTGAAACCATTCCGTAGTTGAATTCCGATCGAAATGGTTTTAGGTTCTATAGATTCCGAAAAATTTTAAATGTCCAAAATCAGTACAAAATAAGATTTTTTTAATTGAAATTTTCAACTCTGTCTTTGTTTAAACAAAAAACACTGATTAATTGAGGAAATTGTTCAAATATTGAATAAACAACTAAAAACATATGAATTCAATTCCACTTTGAAAATAGAAAGTTGTTTCATTCCGAAAAATTTTTTCGTTTTACTTTTTCAATAGAAGCAAAGTGCGGAATTCATTCCACTTCCGAACGGAATTGAGTTCTGTGACAAGACGATTGAGCTATGTCCGTCTGTCTGTCTGTTGAAATCACGATAACGTCTAAACGAAAAGAGCTAGCTAACTGAAACTTACCAAAAACATTCTTTATCTATGAGAAAATTTTGGTATTGAAATTGGGCAAAATCGGTTAGCATTTGACCATAGCTCCCGTATAACCTCGTCTAGGCTAATCGCTTATTTGCTAATAAATGACAAATTATAACAGTTATGATGACAAAATTTGGTATCTAGAAGTTTTACATAAGCATAGGCAGCATATAAAATTTCATCGAAATCGGTTCACATTTAGCCATAGCTCCCATACAAAAAACTTACGAAAACAGCCTAAATTTTACATAAAATACACTTAAATGCCAATAAATCTAAAAGTAACAGATATAACCACTAAATTTGGCACAAGAAGGTCTTATGTCAATGCCAGCCAGTGTGCAAAATTTTGTCGCAATCGGTCACCATTTGACCTAGCTCCCATATAAAAAACTTACGAAAACACAAAAATTCAAAAAGAAAAGGGGATTTATGTACGTCTGTCCGTCAGATAAAATCATGATAGCTCATTAACTACAGGAGCTAGTAAGACTAAATTAAGCACAAGGAAGTCTTATGTCAATGCCAGCCAGTGTGCCAGTATATCAATGCCAGCCGATTATCACAATCGGTCACCATTTGACCATAGCTCCCATATAAAAAACTTATGGAAACACAAAAATACATAAAGAAAAGGTTGTTTATGTCCGTCTGTCCGTGAGATAAAAGCACGATAGCGCCTTAACGAAAAGAGCTAGAGGGACAAAAGTTTACAAAAGTATTTTGGATTTTACAAAAGTATTTTAAAAAAGATGTGTGTTTAAAATAGACAAAATCGGTTCAAATTTAGTTAGAGCTTCCATATAACCCCGCCCCGGGAAACACATTAATGCTGATAAATTGAATACAATTGTAATAGCTATGACGATTAAATTTAAATAGGGAAGTTTTATGCAATTTATGTAGGAATCAGTCCATATTTGACTTTAGCTTTCATATGAAAAACACTCACGGAAACCAAAAGTTTTAGCAAAGGCCAGTTAAAAGCTATTAAATTAGAAACTATGATAGCTATGGCCACTAAATTTTGCAAGAATAAACTCTCTATATATACCAGCCAGTGTGTAAAATTTTGTTACAATCGGTCAACATTTGGCTATAATTCTTATATATATAACATCCCCTTTTTATACCCTTCACCAATAGGTGAAAGGATATTATAAGTTTGTGATTCCGTTTGTAATTTTTTTTATTAGTGATCGTAGTGATCGTAAAAATTATACCGATCGACTCAGAATCGGGAAGAGAATCGATTAAGCGATGTCCGTCCGTCTGTCCGTTGAAATCAAGTTTCTGAAGCCCCTGGAGGATGGACTTACATAAATTATATATCAGATTTTAGGAAATTCTCCCGCAATGAACGCTATTAAATTTCATTAAAATCGGTTTATAAACACCGAAAATATCGAAAAAATACCAAAAATTAGACGAAAATTTCAAAATTTTTGATTGAAACACACTTTTAAATAAAAAGAGAAAAAAGATACTCCTGGTGTACATGTGATAATATGTTATATATCAGATTGTAGGAAATATTTTCCCAAAGCACTCTGTAAAATTTTATCAAAATCGGTCCATAAACAACTGAGATATCGCTAAAACACTGAATTTGATGTATCGCAAATTGCCCAAAGTACACATTAGAGAATGTTTGTTGAAAAAATTAAATGCAGAAATAGGAAAAACTATCCTCCTTTAGTACGGACCTACATAAATTTTATATCAGATTTTAGGAAATTCCCCCACCAAGCACGTTATTAAATTTTATCAAAAGCGGTCTATAAACAATTGAGATATCGCCATAACACTACATTTGATGTACAGCAAATTGCCCAAAGTACGTGTCTAAGAAATTTTGTTTACATTTTGTAAGTATTGTTTCAGCGATATCTCAGGTGTTTATGGACCGATTGTGATGAAATTTGACATCGTTCTTTATGGGAGGATTTTCTAAAATCTGATATATATACTCCACAAATCTGATTACGAATACCATTCAAATTGTACCGATCAACTCAGAATCGGCACAAGAATCGATTTCGCGACCTCCGTCCGTCTGTCCATCCGTCTGTTTGTTTGCCCGTCCGTCCGTCTGTTTGTTTATCCGTCCGTCTACATGTCCGTCCGTCTACCTGTCTGTCCTTTTTTCTGTTGTAGTCAAGTTTTTGGAGCTCCTGTTTTGTCGATATCTCAGATGTTTATTTTGATGAAGTTTAATAGCGTCCTTCGCAGGGGATTATCTAAATCCTGATGCATTCTGTAATTTGTGGTAGATATAATTTAGCGTTTAAGCGATGGTGTTTTGATCGACAATGTTGAAATTCAGCGTGCGACAATTCAGGAGCTCCACAAATCTGGTTTTAGCAGACAGACACACTGCATTTATCTTAATTTTGTGTCTGACTTTTGAACATTATGATAACATTTGAGAATGTATTATATATCAAATTATAGGTAATCTTCCTAGGAAGTACAAAAATGCAGCTAATTACATGATATCCGTTCAAAACCTACATATGTATGTAAGTATCTCACATATCAACAAAAATTTAAATTTTTTAATTGCAATTGGGAGAAATCCGTTCACGTTTGACAATTGATCCCGTATAACTTCGCCTAAGGCAATGTCTTAGTAGCTAAAAATGACAAATTATAATAGATACGATGATGACATTTAGTATAAAGACGTTGTACAATATTGATATTCAGGACAATAGCGCCTAAAATAAACTTTCTAGAGGGACAACATTTGACAAAAGTATTTCTGATCTCTTGAAAAGTTTCAGTAAAGTACATACATATCACACGTATTTTAAATCGGCTCCTCGGTTTTTTGGAAAATTTTCAACAGTTTCAGACTTTTGTACATCCAAATTTATATGAAAAATTTTGTGTGTTGTGCGGCTTGATGAGAAAATAAAGTTTTCTATTTCTGTCTACCGGTTTCTTTATTAATTAATAATTAATTTTAACTTATAAAAACGAAAAAAAAAACAAATAAAAAACCCACTCAAACTACAAAAAGAGACAGATATCAACAAAAAATATATAACTTAATTAAAATTGTAAACAACACCAGCTGTTTCTCTTCTACAAATACTGGTAAAAAGTGCCGCCAATTTACTAAAAATAAAGTGCTGCCAATTTAAAAATAAAAACACAGCATTACCATATCCAAAAAAGTCCGTTAACTTTAAATTATTCGATCTCAGATCTTTCCCAGCAAACATTTACATTAGAATTTCTATAATTATCATAAAATTTCATAAAATTTGATTTACTTCTATACCTACAAATAAAACAAAATAAATTAACATAAAAATAAATTAACATAAAAATAAATTAAATAAATAATATACAAACAGTAACTCTTAATAATGGAAACTCGCAAAGCTAAGAGAACAGCAAATGTAGCTGACTTGGGTTTGCCTGAAACCATCAAAGCAGATTTAATGTTTTCAACTCCCAGAGACTCTTTTTCACGAAGTCGTCTATGGAATTGACTTGATGACAAACTTACAAAACAAGATGAACATATAAGAGAGCAAACCGAACTCTTAAAAAACTTAATCGTCGAAAGTAAGAGAAGTTTAATAACTGAGATTGAGCAAAGACTGCAAAATATAAAAATTGAAATCCTAAACGATGTGCAAAGAGATGTAAAGGAATTAAATGATAAAGTTAACAAGCTAGAAATCGACAATAAGGAAATTAACAAACTGAAGTCTGAAGTTGAAACCCTAAAAATTAAATGTTTAAATCAGGAAAATTCTGTGGTAGCGTCAGATGTACGCATAATTGGTATTCCTTTTTACGATAATGAAAATTTAAATGGAATTTTTGGTAATATTTGCAACACCTTATATTAAATCTATCTTTAGGGTGAAAAACTTTAAAAACCAACGTAACGTTGACGATCCGCCAATTGTATTAAAATTCAATACACCGTATGAAAAAAATATTTTTTTAAAAATTGCTGCAAATCATCGCCGCAAAATTAGCTCGCCATTACGTTTATCGGATGTAGGATTTCAAAGTGACGTTTCATTCTTCATCAACGAAAACCTAACCACACATAATTATGGCATTTTTAAATCAGCGCTTAAACTTAAAAAGGATAAGCTTTTGAAGAAAGTTTACACCTTACGAGGTCAGGTCTATGTTAAGCAAAACGAAAGTGAAGATCCAATAAATATCATTTTTCCGGAGCAACTTAAGCAGTTTTTTCGTTCATCTGAATAAGTATTTAACTGCTTCAATTCCTGTAACTTTTAATTTACTTATATTGTTATTTTTTATACATTTTTTCATTGTTTTTACACTTCTTAATTACAATATAATCTCAATTCTTTTTTTTTACAACTTTTTTCAATACTATTTTTCTAATATCTATTATTTTGATTTTATTCTTTATGTCGTAAAATTAATTTTATTGTTTACTGTTAAAAAATATGTTTTTAGTATAATTGCATTTCTTATTACATTTGTTTTTATTAGCATTGCATATCTTAATACACATTTTCATGATCCATAACAGTGTTGATGGTGGAAGATCCAAAGATTTAACGATGAATATGATCAGGACTGTGGCAAAGTATAAAGATGGATTTAAAATAGTTCATATTAATGCTCAAAGCCTAAATAATAAGCTTGATGAATTCAAATTAGTCTTCGAAAACTCAGATATTGATGTAATCTGTGTTTCGGAAACGTGGTTAGTGGCATCAATACCCGATGGCCTTATTTGCCCTAATGGTTATAAAGTTTTTAGATATGACAGGGAAAGACTTGGTGGTGGTGTTGCAATATTTGTGAAAAACAGTATTTCTTGTAAAACGTGTTGCAAAACATCTTTTGCCAATGGATCAAACGAACAACGCATTGAGTTTATTTTCATTGAAATTTTTTCATATGATAAAAAGTTATTAGTTGGTTGCGTTTATAGGCCTAACAAGAGAATACCCTTTGCAGATTTTTACACTACGCTCGAAAATCTTACTTCAGAGTACAATGATATAGTCATTACCGGCGATTTTAATTCAAATGTGTTAACAGAAGTGACTTTGCTTGAAAATATGTTATCACTTGGTCTTTTTCCTGTTAATACAATATACCCAACTCACTTTACATCCACATCTGGCACTCTGATTGACCTTTTCTTCGTGTCCAACACTGAAAGCATAATTTTGTACGATCAGTTATCGGCTCCGTGTTTTCCGAAGCACGACTTAATCTTCTTAATCTACAACTTTCTATCTCAGAGAGTTGAACAAATTTTTAATTATCGTGATTTTAAGCAAATTGATACTAATCATCTCTACGAATGGTCATCACTCATTCCTTGGAATGACATTTATGTTATGCCTTCTGTTGATGAAGAATCATCATTCTTAGAATGTAGCATTCAGCAACTTTTTGACATAATGGTACCACTCAAACAGAAAAAGATAAAACCTAAACAGAAACCCTGGTTCTCCAATACGGTCAAAGATGCCATTCATCAAAGGGATACAGCTTATGCCAGGTGGAAAAGATTTAAAACTTCTGAGCTCTATTTAAAATATTCTACTGCTAGAAAAAATGTTAAGAACAAAATAAAAAATGCCAAAACCGAATATTATTCTAATTTAGTAGCGCTATAAACTCACGGCAAACATGGAATACCATTCGTGAAATTGGAGTTGGCAATGCTAACAGTAGTGTTGATAGCCAAGTGGATGCAAATATGCTTAACAGAACGTTTACAAATATCCCGATAATTCAAGCAGTTTCTGATTACTTTATTTATTTATTTATTTATTTATTGCATATCGCATACAACAAGAAATTAATCTTTTAAATTAAAGTATGCGATTTTATACGAAAATAACAATATAATTGTGAAGTAAGAAATAACAGTCATAGAAATGAAGTATAATATTTAAATAACAAAAACAAGTTTAAAAACAATATAAAAAAATAGTAAATAATATGCATATAAAATTTAATATTATGACATTTGAATATTTGAGAATAATGTCTTTTTGAATCGTAAAGCGTTGTCTGTAGTTTGAAGAGGGTTCGGTAAGGAATTCCACAGTCGTATTGTATTGGTGAAAAACTGCCACTCGGATATTAGAGTCCGATATCTAAACTGTATGATGCGTTTTCCTCTGTTGGATCTTGCAAATTGAATAAGATTAAAGAAATAATTTGGTTCTTGAGTGTAGATGATTTTATGTAGAAAGATTAGTGATTTGATTTTAAGCAATTCCGAGATATCTACTCCATATAATGACCTAGAATGCTGAGACGTTCCATCATATCTTTTTATAGCATAGACATAACGAAGAATTGCATTGTACGCTACAACTAGTCGGCTTTTACTGCTTGAGTCGCAAAAAGCAAAGATTTCGCAACCATATAGCAACTTGGGCATTAAGAATGTTTTTGCCAAAAGTATACGAATATTGAGAGGTGTAACATGTTGTAGCGGATAAAGTGTTCTGAGCATAGAGAAGATTGTTCCAGATATATAATTTATGTGTGTATTCCATTGAAGTGTTTTATTAAAAATTATACCAAGGTTCTTGGCTGAATCAACAATCGAAATGTCTTGCTCTCCTAATTTGATCGAGATATTAAAAAGGATGTTTCGATTTCGTTGTGTCACAACCAGGCATTTTGACTTCGTAGGATTTAAGTATAGCCCATTAGATGATGCCCATTGATATATATTCTTGAGGTCCTCATTAAGTTTAATAATATCATCATTTATTGAGTCCTTTGTACAATTTATGTATATTTGTACGTCATCTGCATAAATATGGATATCACTATATAAAAGGCAATTTGGTAGATCATTTATATAAAAGGTAAATAGTAGTGGTCCAAGAATGGAGCCCTGTGGCACTCCTTTAGATACTAGCATAGCAGTAGAAATATTTTCACCTGCGGATACGGACTGGTATCGATCGGCTAGATAAGTTTTTATTAGCAATGTAGCAGACGAAGAAAAATTAAAATTATTATAAGTCTTTCTACACAGTATTTCATGGTTAACGGTGTCAAACGCTTTGGAGTGATCCAAAAGAACCAGAAACGTGACTCCACCATTATCAATATTGCGTCTGATATCCTCGGATACACTTATTAATGAAGAGATACAGCTATGACCAGCTCTAAATCCAGATTGTTTACTAAACAGGAGCTGATGATTTCTTAAATACACACTCATCTGGTTGTGCAGCAGCCGTTCAAACACTTTCGATAGAAAGGGTAGTATTGATATGGGGCGATACTCTTTGGAGGTTTTGGGCACTGGAATGATTTTGGCATATTTCCAACACTTAGGAAATTGGCTGGTCATAATAATTGTATTAAATATATGCGTGATGTAGCGTAATATTTTAGGCAATAGAAGCCTGATGAATTTGGGATGAACAAGATCAAAGCCGACTGAATTTGAGGTTACTGATTGACAGCATGAAAACACATCATCTTCAAAAACACGTGAGAATTCAAAGCGGTGTATATGAGGGATTTTTGAGGGTTGCGGTTCTAATACAACAGGCGATTGGACCATATTCATGGGCGTACTAGTTGGAATATTTATGAATAATTCATTTAATTCGTTAACATCTACGTCGCAAGCTGGGGTAGATTTATTACCGATACCAATTTCTCGTATTGTACGCCATTTACTCCGAGAATCTACAGCTGTCTTAAAACGGTTTTCGTAATATGCAGTTTTGGCATCATAAATAGTTTTGTTGACGAATCGACGGGCTTTGCGAAATTCATCATACAGCTCAGGAGTCCTGAACTTAGTCCAACGTCTATAAGTGCTGTCTCGAGCTTTAATTTGTTGTTTTATATACGCGTTAAACCAGCATTTGTTTGAACTTTTACTCCGGTGAGTTCGCAAGGGTACTGAATTTTCATATAAATTTAACAAGTTACTATTAAAAAACTGAAGCTGTTCATCAGCAGATGGCATATTGTATATACTGCTCCAATTTATAGAGTTGTAGGATTCTTCAAGCGAATAATAATCAACGTGACGAAAATCTCGGAAACAAGTTGTAGTATCTACTTCATGAAACTTAAAATCATAGCATATGTAAATAAGGTCATGCTTTGAAAAGGTTGGCGCGCTAATTTGATCAAAGAGCAGTAAGTTGGACATGTTACCCAATATAAATATATCAAGTAAAGTACTACTAGTGTTAGTGAAGTGTGTAGGGTACACAGTATTTACAATTCTTAATCCCATTGATGTAAGCTGATCGGAAAATTGTAAACTAGTGCTAGATAATATATTACAGTTGAAATCGGTTGCAATAATAATGTCGTTGTACTGCATTGCTAACATTTCTAGATTACACATAAATGAGTCATACTGTATATGAGAGTTTGGGCGATAGGTGCATCCTAACAAAAGTTTACTGTTCACACCAAATATTTCAAGGAATAGATATTCAATTTTATCATTTTCGCATGATCTCAAAACTTCCTTGTAACGTATACCATTCTTGATGAAGATGGCTATCCCGCCAGCATGACCCTTTCTATCATTTCGGAGTATTTTGTACCCACTAGCAACAAGAAAACTATCTGGAAGTTCACTAGAAAACCAAGTTTCCGATACACACACTATATCCATTTTAGTGTTTTCAAACAAGAAACGAAATTCATCCATTTTAGGAAGTAGACTTTGGGCGTTTATGTGACATATGTTCAGTCCATCTCTTTGTGTTGTCAGAATTTGAATCACTGTTTTTGTACATACTGTGGAACCCGACCCATTACTATTTGAGGTTAACATTGACAATAATTAAAAACGAAAAGACAACGCTAATACGATGAAGAAAGAATTGATACATATTTAAAATTAGAAAATGTAACGATAAAATAGTAAATTTTAGTTTTTGGTAAAAGTGTAATAAATTATAAAAATATAAAAAATTATAAAAAAAGTATAAAAAATTATAAAAAAAATTATAAAAGTATAAAACATAATAAAAAGTTTTAGAGAGTGACGAAATTAATAAATAAAAAACGAAGCATTTTTTGTAGTAAATAAATTGTAGCTCAGTTTGGTATATCAGCCATGGTGCTTTCGCCAGATATCGGAAAAAACTTGCAGAGCTCGTTAAGATCTTCGAAGCACATCGGTTTATCATCCGGGTTAACTTTTATATAAACCAGACCTCGCATGGTGAACGCACTGGTTATACGTTTCCTTTTACGGAGATTTAAAGCTGCATTAAAGATTTTATAATTATATGACGTTAGATTCTCATTAAGGTAAATTTTAGAATTATTAGATGAGGTAAAGCCAATATGTTGCAGACAAAGTTGACTACGATTTGATTTTTTGAAAAAGACTAGTGATTTTAGTATGAAATTTTTGTCGTAAGCCGAACAAAGTTTTACCAGAATGACAGCATCTGGTGAGTTTACTTCTTTGTTGTTTCTGTTTTGAAGACGAAAAATAGATTTATAAGCTGGCGTAGAAACGTTCAAGGCAGAGCAAATGCTGTCAAATATTTCGTCAAGTTTTTCATTCTTATTAAATGGAACGCCATTTATACGCAAGTCGCAAGATACTGATAAGTTTTCTTGATGATTTATTTGGGCCTTTAAAGTTTTTATTTCATCCTTAAGTAGGGTGATCTCGGTGCACTGTGCTTCTAAATAAGATACACGCTCTTTTACATTAATAATTTGACTCACTATATCGGACATATGTCTTTCCAGCTCATTTAAGAGTTTTTCTTCAACAGTATTAATCTGTTCATTTAATTTTAAGAGTAGCCTTTCTTCGCTCTCTGTTATTTGAGTTCTTAAGAGTTCAAACTGTTTATCGACTCTCAAAAACATAGACTCCAGCCGAGATGGTGAAAACGACAAGCACATATTTTTGGCATCATTTTTAAGAGGAGTGGTATTATCTCTTTTATTACTACTTGATCTTAAATTCTTGTCCATGATGTAAATTTGTTGATTTACTTACTGCAGTCACACTTGATTTATTTGTAAGAGAGAAAGGTTTATGTTGTTTTTTTATATAAATTTTAAAATTATTTTCTTATTCTTCTTTGGAAGTTTTTTTGTTTGTTTTTAATGCATGTAAAAATAAGCAAAGCTTTTTGAGATTGATAATTTGATTGTTTTTCTTTATATTTTATACGAAAGTTTATTTTATAAACGAACGTTTTACACAGAATAACACTGTGGGTATTTTGATATATAACTTGTATTATAAAAATATATTTAACTTTATTAAAATCGAAATTAAAGTGGAGCTCGGATGAAAACACGTCCGTATCGAATGTTCTGTATCGATGTTCTCTTACTTTGATTTTCCTTCTGATGCCTTAAGCATTTTTTCTTTTCTTGTGTTACACAATACGATGTCATGTAAACATGCTCTCTAATAACATCAAATGCAGTGGGGAGTGATAACATACACCCAAAATTCATTCGACTACTTATGCCATTAATTATCCCTTATGTAACACATCTGTTTAATTCAATCATAATGTCAGGTACATACCCAGCAAACTGGAAGCATGCAAAAATTTTGCCATTGCCCAAGGCAAATTTGGAATATAGACCTATTGCTATTCTATGTTTTCTTTCAAAAGTCTTAGAAAAGTTATTATATAAGCAAATTATTACCTATTTAGATACTCATAATTTACTTAGTGATTACCAATCTGGATTTCGTCAAAGTCATAGTTGCATTACAGCTCTTGTGGAAGTGAGTGAAAATATACGTCAGGGATTAGAAGATGGGTATATTATTTTCTTAGTGCTTCTGGATCATTCTAAGACATTCGATACAGTTGACCACGATATTCTTATAAAAAAACTAAAACATTTCTTTAAATTTTCAAACATGTCAACTAAACTTGTGTCACCGTATCTTACGAATCGAACCCAATCGGTAGTTGTGAACGACACTTCGTCTGACAGCTTGTCTGTCAATCGCGGTGTGCCACAGGGTTCTATTTTAGGACCACTTTTATTTTCTATTTATATAAATGATCTGCCAAAACAACTGTCGAAATCCAAAGTCCACTTATATGCCGATGATGTGCAGATTACGTTAAGCAGCCCTGCCGAAAATATTGCCTTAGGTATATCTAATCTAAATGAAGATTTAAAAAATGTCTACCTCTGGGCTAGTGCAAACGGACTCTGCTTGAATCCTGGCAAATCTAAATGCATTTTAATTTGTAAGAAAAGATTAACACCCTTTGTTACCGACGACATTGTCTTAAATGGCGAGAAAATTGAGATTATTAACTCCGCGAAAAATCTTGGGATAGTTTTTAACCGCAACTTGACATGGACTGACCACATTAATGTTTTGGTTGGCCAATCGTACGTAAAGCTTAGAGCTCTCTGGATGACGCAATATTTTACTCCATTAAGAATAAGGATTCTGCTTGCTAAGACTTATCTGATTCCTTCATTATTGTATGGGTGTGAATTATTTGGGAACTGTGACTCAGCAAACGAAAACTAAATGTTTTATATAATAACGTTATTAGATACGTGTATAAACTAAAAAGGTTTGACCACGTGTCATCTGTTTCCAACAATCTTTATGGCGTATCCTTTGAAAATTTGCTTAAAATACGTACTCTTATTTTTTTGCATAAAATTATAAACACTAAAACTCCCAAATATATACTTAACAACATACGTTTTTCACAATCACTACGAAACAGAAACATTTTATTCAACACAATATTCAATTAACTAACTTCAAATTAATAAGTAAACTTTTCCGACAAAGCTGATAACCATCCATTCAAAAGCTATATATTTCACGTATGTATCTAAAACTAAGAGTGTATACCCTTTAATTTTAAGGCTTGTATACATTGACAATCATTGTTAAAGCTTTGACCTAAATCAGTCCGCTAACTTCAGAGTTTTACATAACTAATCAAGAACTTTTACTAGTTGGATAATTCGTACGAATTAAAGTGCACAACCCTCACTGGGCACAGCGTTTTTGGGTTGCATGTCAGAATACTTAAACTTCATCAAATCGATGTGCTATTGCAAATCTAAGGGCATCTACATTTTGAAGCATCTTTTCTGCATGGTTTATCTGGTCTATCGAACTTTATTAAATGTTCGTAAAATATGTGTCTATTTTATTTCGAAGCTACTGGCTGGCTTAAATATGCATTCTCTACTTGTAGTCTAGTAATAATTATCTTTCACAAAGGAACCACTTTAGAACCCAAGTGAAGCTTCCCTAGACATCAGCCACCTGCCCAACCTAACCTTTGGGTGCATAACTATTCCAGATGATGACGCCACCGAAAAGGTTTTCGTTTTCCGACTCTTAATTTTAAAGACTCTTTGCATATAATACTAGTATAACCAAATATTGCTATGAATTACATTAAGTACTTTTGGAACACCATTGGTGAAGGGTATCCAAGATTCGGCAAAGCCGAATATACCACTCTTACTTATTATATCTACAATCAAAAAGATTTGGAGGTACATTCATTATATTAAGATTGCACCTATGAAATTATATAGGCATCAATCAATGTTCAGCCCAGACTTTATATATGATGAATGCATAAGGAACTCATAACGAAATATATGGACCTGTCGTATTACTATTAACGTGTTTAGCCTAACTACATATTAATCACAACGAAAAGTATTTAACAACTTATTAATGTAAAACTATAACCGGTTATGAGACCGAATTTTGATCAAAGTAGATAGTGGGGAAACCACTAAAATATTTTTAAATGTTGAACTATAAAGCTACGGCAACCGAATTTAGTCCAAAGGTTTTACCAACAATACCAATTAGCTTAGCGATTTTTCCAGTTTTGGTCCAGATTTTGAATTAGCTGCACCCTTGTAGATATATGAGATATGTTTCTAAATTTAACACAAATTGATGGTGGGTATATAAGATTCGGCACAGCCGAATATATCACTCTTAGTTGTTTCTCTTGTTATTTAAAAGTGTTTTTCAATAAAAAATTTTAAATTTTTCGTCTAATTTTTGGTATTTTTCGATATTTCCGGTGTTTATAGACCGATTTTGATGAAATTTAATAGCGTTCATTGCGAGAGAATTTCCAAACAGACGGACATCGCTTAATCGCTCTCCTCGCGATTCTGATTCGATCGGTATAATTTTTATGGTTTTTGTAGGGTCTACGATCACTAATAAAAAAATTACAAACGGATGCACAAACTTATAATACCCTTTCACCTATTGGTGAAGGATATAATAATTATATAAATTTTAGAAAACTACTAATTTTAAATGTATATATAAATATATTTGTATCTATTAAATAAATAAATAATAATAGTATTGGTCAATGTGTTAACATTGATATCATCGCAAGATTTGATGGGCGGTACTGAAGATAACAGGCGACAAAGGGAGTCTTTATGAGTGTCCCAGTTTGTTTTCTTCCTATTTAAGAAGGGGATGGGTTTGTCCTGTTTGAACTGAATTTCGAATTCAAGGTACCGATGGGCGGAGAAGGAGCAGTCATATGACACTTTCGAGTTTTTAATTAAATTATGGTGCCTAGAGCTAACCAAAGTGATATCGAGATCCTCCTGTATATTGCTAACTACAAAAGTAGTTAGCAATAGACAACATCTAAACAGCTGCAAAGAAGAAAATCAAAAATGTGGGGAGCATGTGGTTTCAACAAGGCGTCGCCACATGTCATACAGCCAGAGAAACAATTCAATTACTACATCAGTCATTTCCCGGTCGTGTTATTTTGCGTTTTTGAAACCAGAATTGGCCGCCTAGATCGTGCTATTTAACAGCTTTAGATTTTCTTCTCTGGAGTTTTTTGAAGTCGATGGTTTACGCAAATAAGCCGACGACGACTCAAGCCTTCAAAGAGGAAATTGCAGCGTCCAATTTCCTTTAAAAAAAAGGTCATTGAAAATTTTTTTTTAATATCTGTGTTTTATTTAAAATTTAAAAATTGCGATCTAGTTGGGACACCCTTTACAAGCCCGCAGCCTACCTGATCCACTGGCGTGTATAGGCTTATAGCCCTTTAGTGATAATCCACGAATCCTGTCCCCTGCTATCTAAGGTTCTTGAATTATCACTAGCTCCTCGTCGCGTTAGGAGACGCGTGGCAGCAGAGGCCGCCTTGGAATGATGAAGATTAATTTGGGTAATCTTCATCATCCTCAAAAAGGGGGATAACGGTGACGTTGAAGTTATCCTGATCGTCTTGAACGGAGTTCAGGAGGGCTTCCTCGTCTATTTCCGCGTCCATCTCCTCATCCTGAATTCCTAAAAAGCCCAGGATCAACTGAAAAGTCGGATTAGTAAATGTACAGGAAGGCACGTCGTCCTTGCTAAGGGGATCCGACACACTGACATCCTGCTTTTCGATATGTCCATCATGACAGAGGGTTTCGCGCGTTTAGCCCGCTATCTTAACGAGTGTTCCTCTTTAAAACGTTCCCGTTTAGACACATCTTTCGGCGCTGAGGTGACCTTACTCGGAAGTTCATCCAGAATCTTGATAGCCCTTTCCTTTACCGCAATCAAGTCTTACCTTTCGGCAGTAATTGAACCATCAGGTTTACCTCTGTCAATGATAGCCTTAACGAACTTACCCTTGGAGGGTTTCGTGCGTTTAGCCCCAGGCTGCTATCTTAACGAGTTCCCGGTTCGGCACATCTTTCAGCGCTGAGGTGACCTTACTCGGAAGTTCATCCAGAATCTTGATAGTCCTTTCCTACCGCAATCTTCTGAGGAGTGAGGGAGTCAGCAGGGTTGTTGCCAAGCTGCTGCAATTTCCGCTCGGCTGCACGCCGTTAAAGAAAAGCCCTTCGAGCTGAAAATATGTGCTTCTTAAGGAGTGCACACGAAAAAACATGGACCTACTTTTAGACTTATAACTTTTATCATTACTCGTATTGAGAAAAATGAAAACCGTTACACTGTTTTTGTTAATCATCTATTTCAAAAGCCACGTCCCAAATGGCATCTCAATAACGAAATTATTTTTTTTTTTTTAAATAGGCTTCAAACAAGAATGTTGTAAAAAATAATTTAAATTTGTATTGCACTGGCTGTAAAAACGATTGCTAGGCTCGCAGGTATTAACAAAAAAACAGTTTTCAAGGTTATTAAAGAATATGAAGCATCTTTGAGCATTGAAAGAAAGCAAGAAAGTGGAAGAAAAAAGAATTTTCCGACCAAAACAAAGCGAATAAAATAAGGCGGACTTTTCTAAAACGCCCTAACATGTCAGGAAGGAAAGTAGCGCAAAAAGTTTGATGCTCTGAGACCTTTGTCAGAAAAGTGAAAAAACTAGCTGGGTTAAAGACATTTAAGGTCCAGAAAGTGCCTGTCAGGAATGCAAAAATTAAATTTGAAGTCTAAAAGAGTGCAAAAATTCTGCAGAAAGACTTTTTTTAATAATCGTGAGTGCTATGTAATGGATGATTAAACATAGGTCTTGGCATTTTTCACAGCTTCCTGGTCGAGAATTTTATGTTGCCGATTTTAGAGGAAACGTTGAAGAAAAATTTCGTGTGCAAAAAAAAAAGTTCTCAAAGAAAATTTTTGTATGGTAAGCAATTTGCAAATTTGGTAAGAGAAGCACTTCATTCATTACTAGCGGCTCTTTAAGCTCTGGAATATACATTAGCGAGTGTCTCCAGATATGATTTTTAAATCGCCAAAAAAAAGATATTGAGTGGTACCATATCAATAACGTTGATTTGGTGCCAAAACGAGCTAATCCAATAAATTGCCCAGAACTCCACCCTATTAAGAGGTATTGGGCGTTGGTTAAAATACATTTAAGGGACACGAAGGGCTTAGCAAAAAATGGAAAAACGACACAATTAAATCCTAATTGATGATATTAAAAAAATAAAAAAAGATCTTAAAACATTAATTTGGTACACAAATGAATTCGAACATTATTTGCTTTAACTAAAATAAAAAATAAAAAAAATTCACGACTTTTTTTTGAATTTCTATAACGAAAAGTGTAAGTCCAGATTTGTTTGTGCGCACTCTTTAGTATGTTCAGAGGTGGGATCCGAGGGTTGAATCACGGGCCCCTTTGCTGAGATAGGAGTCTTCAGAGAGGAAGAATTATTTGCTGCTAATGGACTCCTAGGGGTGTGTGCTGGAAGGGAATCTGAGCAAGGGATCATGATTCCTTTATGCACGGAAAGCACTGGAGTTTTACCCGAAACAGGGGGTTTGGCCATTGCAGCTTTTGAAGTACTCGCAGTTTGGCTCAGAGGTACCTCGAAAATGATTTTACCCTTACCGGGTGATTTTTTGGTACGAGAAGGACTATACTTAGCAGTCATCTTTACCGCACCAATTGCACCAGTTTTTCGTTCAGTCTGAATAGTCGCTTTCACCAGACCAACCTTCGAACCTGTGGTCAGCAGACTAGCTTGGCCAGGTGTCGCCACCAAGCTAGACGAAGAGCTTTTAACCGATGTGGTTCCACACGCATACCGCGCACCACAGCCCTGGACAGGTACCGTGGGAACTGAGTTTCCGCAGATTATAAAGCCCTCGACCGGACACAGGGGGCATAATTCTTTAGACATTACTTACTACCAAGACATGTTAGAGCTGCCGCCCCGCTGGGGATAAGACGCAGACCACAGAGCTGCCCAATATGGGAAACAGACGCTCTGTGGATTTAGTAACCGGACGGAGGATCGAAGATCCAAAAACGGACTGTTATGTCGCCATAGCACATGGTGCCGCCCGTGAGAAAACTGTGGGTCAGAACAAAGGGTCCCGACTGGCCGCTCATTATGGGAAATAGACGCCAGAAGAGAGAGGGTGGTTAGTTTTTAGTAGTGCGCTCACTCCAAGCCTGTCTGGTATGGGTGACCCTACCGGAAATAGCAATGATACCAATCTCCCCAAGCGTGTCCTAAGAGTTCCTTACGATTAAGCCTCTGCATCATGACAAGGTGACTACCCTTTGCAGAGGTCAAAAGTGTTAACAGTTTGTTTTTTCGGAATTATGGAGCAAACAAACTGTTAACACTTTTGACCATTGGATATTTATTCAGTTTTCTTCTAAAATGACATCTAATAAATTTTATCCACCCATCTCCAAAGAAAAGGACTAAAGTCCTTTTTAAAATTTAAAAAACAGAAATCTTAATATTTCCAAAAAAAACAAACTTTTAACACTTTTGACCATTGGATATTTATTCAGGTCCGTTTTGGAATAATATCCAATAAATTCTATCCGCCCATCTCCTAAGATTTTCAAGAAAAGTACAAAAGTGCATAAAGATCATCAAGAATTTTCTTTTTGTTATACCCTTCACCAATAGGTGAAAGGGTATTATAAGTTTGTGATTCCGTTTGTAATTTTTATTAGTGATCGTAGACCCCATAAAAATTATACCGATCGACTCAGAATCGGGAGGAGAATCGATCAAGTTTCTGAAGCCCCTGGAGGATGGACTTACATAAATTATATATCAGATTTTAGGAAATTCTCCCGCAATGAACGCTATTAAATTTCATTAAAATCGGTTCATAAACACCGAAAATATCGAAAAAATACCAAAAATTAGACGAAAATTTTAAAATTTTGGATTGAAACACACTTTTAAATAACAAGAGAAAAAAGATACTCCTGGTGTACATGTGATAATATGTTATATATCAGATTGTAGGAAATAGTTTCCCAAAGCACTCTGTAAAATTTTATCAAAATCGGTCGATAAACAACTGAGTTATCGCCAAAACACTGAATTTGATGTATCGCAAATTGCCCAAAGTTCGCATTAGAGAATGTTTGTTGAAAAAATGAAATGCAGAAATAGGAAAAACCATCCTCCTTTAGCACGGACCTACATAAATTTTATATCAGATTTTAGGAAATTCCCCCGCCAAGCACGTTATTAAATTTTATCAAAAGCGGTCCATAAACAATTGAGATATCGCAATAACACTACATTTGCCCAAAGCACGTGTCTAAGAAATTTTGTTTACATTTCGTAAGTATTGTTTCAGCGATATCTCAGGTGTTTATGGACCGATTGTGATGAAATTTGACATCGTTCTTTGCGTGAGGATTTTCTAAAATCTATACTCCACAAATCTGATTACGAATACCATTCAAACTGTACCGATCAACTTAGAATCGGCAGGAGAATCGATTTCGCGACCTCCGTCCGTCCGTCCGTCTGTTTGTCTTTCTGTCCGTCCGTCTGTTTGTTTGTCCGTTCGTCCGTCTGTTTTTTTGTCCGTCCGTCTACCTGTCTGTAATTTTTTCTGTTGTAGTCAAGTTTTTGGAGTTCCTGTTTTGTCGATATCTCAGGTGTTTATTTTGATGAATTTTAATAGCGTCCTTCGCAGGAGATTACCTAAATCCTGATGCATTCGGTAATTTGTGGTAGATATAATTTAGCGTTTAAGCGATGGTGTTTTGATCGACAATGATAAAATTCAGGGTGGCCCAATATCCTAAAATTTTGTGTAAAATCCAGGAGCTCCACAAATCTGACAGACACTCTGCATTAATCTTAATTTTGTGTCTGACTTTTGAACATTATGATAACATTTGAGAATGTATTATATATCAAATTATAGGTAATCTTCCTAGGAAGTACAAAAATGCAGCTAACTACATGATATCCGTTCAAAACCTACATATGTATGTAAGTATCTCACATATCAACGAAAATTAAAATTTTTTAATTGCAATTGGGAGAAATCCGTTCACGTTTGACAATTGATCCCGTATAACTTCGCCTAAGATACGATGATGACATTTAGTATAAAGACGTTGTACAATATTGATGTTCAGGGCGATAGCGCCTAAAATAAACTTTCTAGAGGGACAACATTTGACAAAAGTATTTCTGATCTCTTGAAAAGTTCGATATTGAAAATGGGCGAGCTCTATTCACATTTAGTGAAATCTCCCATATAACCCCGACCGGGAATCGATATAATGCTGATAAATTAAATCACATTAAAATTGCACAAGGAACTAGAGCAAAACTTTCCAAACATCCATCGGACAGATCGAAAGAACAATACATCCCAAATATTATTGATGAAGTGTTCATTTTAATTAATTAACTAACTTCAGATAAATAAGTAAATCTTTAATAACTTTTCCGACAAAGCTGATATCCATCCATTCAAAAGCTATATATTTCACGTATGTATCTAAAACTAAGAGTGTATACCCTATAATTTTAAGGCTTATCATTGTTAAAGCTTTGACCTAAATCAGTCCGCTAACTTCAGAGTTTTACATAACTAATCAAGAACTTTTACTAGTTGGATAATTCGTACGAATTAAAGTGCACAACCCTCACTGGGCACTGTGTTTTTGGATTGCATGCCAGAATACTTAAACTCATCAAATCGATGTGCTATTGCAAATGTAAGGGCATCTACATTTTGAAGCATCTTTTCTGCATGGTTTATCTGGTCTATCGAACTTTATTAAGTGTTCGTAAAATATGTGTCTATTTTAATTCGAAGCTACTGGCTGGCTTAAATATGCATTCTCTACTTGTAGTCTAGTAATCATTATCTTTCACAAAGGGACCACTTTAGAACCCAAGTAAAGCTTCCCTAGACATCAGCCACCTGCCCAACCTAACCTTTGGGTGCATAACTATTCTAGATGATGACGCCACCGAAAAGCTTTTCTTTTTCCGACTCTTAATTTTAAAGACTCTTTGCATATAATACTAGTATAACCAAATTTTGCTTGGAATTACATTAAGTACTTTTGCAACACCATTGGTGAAGGGTATCCAAGATTCGGCAAAGCCGAATATACCACTCTTACTTGTTTTTTCAACATATTAGACGTGAAAAAAATTGTCTACTGAAGTATTTGTAAATATTTTGGTCTATGGTATATAGTCTTTTAAAACTGATATTAGTATATAAATATCCGTTTTAAAGTAATAGCTTAATTTTGTACCATTAACAGTACCCCTGTTAAGTGCTTAACATAGCTCTGCTACCTATTTGGGTTTGTGTCTTGGAAATCTAAATTTTAAAAATTAACTTCACACATATCATATATTACAGGTGTGTAAAGTTAAATTTGAAATTTAAAACCTTAGATACAAACCAATGTTTTTAACAGAGCTCTGTTATGTAGTCAACATAGCTCTGTTAAGAACCAAAGATAAAGGGAATACTCAAGGAATTCGAATTTCTAGTTAACCAGGCAACGTGGGACTAATGGGGTATCAGATTGTAAGTGAGGATGTTATCTATGGATATCCATAGTCAGAATCTATAACACAGTGAGTTGGTAGGCGCTGTTAACAGTTTTCCAAAATATCAAATGTGAGATTATGCTAAGGGGGATTGCAAATTCCCAGGAAACAAGACAACGTGGGCGGACAAATGTGGTATCTGGTTGTAGCTAAGGATGTTTCCTATGAGCACCTGTAGTCAGGACCTTTAACAAAGCGAGTTGCTAGGAGTTATTAGGGCGGATTCCAGATTCCTTGGAAACATGGCAACGTGGGCGGACAAATGAGGTATCGGAGAGTAGCTGAGGATGTTTTCTATAGGGCTCCATTGTTAGAATATCTAACAGAGCGAGTTGGTTGGAGTTATTGAGATTTTTCAAAAATTGCATATGTGGGACTATGTTAAGGGAGGATTCCAGATTCCTTGGAAACAAGGGAACGTGGGCGACTAATGAGGTATCGGGGAGTAGCTGAGGATGTTTTCTATAGGGTTTCATTGTCAGAATATCTAACAGAGCGAGTTGGTAGGAGTTATTGAGATTTTTCAAAAATTTCATATGTGGGACTATGTCAAGGGAGGATTCCAGATTCCTTGGAAACAATCAACGGGCGGACAAATGAGGTAGCGGAGAGTAGCTGAGGATGTTTTCTCCATTGTCAGAGTATCTAACAGAGTGAGTTGGTAGGAGTTATTGAGATTTTTCAAAAATTTCATATGTGGGACTATGTTAAGGGCGGATTCCAGATTCCTTGGAAAGATGGCAACGTGGGCGGACAAATGAGGTATCGGAGAGTAGCTGAGGATGTTTTCTATAGGGCTCCATTGCTAGAATATCTAACAGAGCGAGTTGGTTGGAGTTATTGAGATTTTTCAAAAATTTCATATGTGGGACTATGTTAAGGGAGGATTCCAGATTCCTTGGAAACAAGGAAACGTGGGCGGACAAATGAGGTATCGGGGAGTAGCTGAGGATGTTTTATATAGGGCTCCATTGTCAGAATATCTAACAGAGCGAGTTGGCAGGAGTTATTGAGATTTTTCAAAAAGTTCATATGTGGGACTATGTCAAGGGAGGATTCCAGATTCCTTGGAAACAAGGCAACGTGGGCGGATAAATGGGGTATCGGGGAGTAGCTGAGAATGTTTTCTATAGGGCTCTATTGTCAGAATATCTAACAGAGCGAGTTGGTAGGAGTTATTGAGATTTTTCAAAAATTTCATATGTGGGACTATGTTAAGGGAGGATTCCAGATTCCTTGGAAACAAGGCAACGCGGGCGGACAAATCAGGTATCGGAAAGTAGCTGAGGATGTTTTCTATAGGGTTCCATTATCAGAACATCTAACAGAGCGAGTTGGTAGGAGTTATTGAGATTTTTCAAAAATTTCATATGTGGGATTATGTTAAGGAAGGATTCCAGAGTCCTTGGAAACAAGGCAACGTGGACAGACTAATAGGTATCGGGTAGTAGCTGAGGATGTTTTCTATAGGGCTCCATTGTCAGAATATCTAACAGAGCGAGTTGGTAGGAGTTATGGAGATTTTTCAAAAGTTTCATATGTGGGATTATGATAAGGGAGGATTTCAGATTCCTTAGAAACAAGGCAAAGTGGGCAGACAAATGAGGTATCTGGCAGTAGTTGAGTATGTTTTCTATAGGGCTCCATTGTCAGAATATCTAACAGAGAAGGTAGCAGTGATTGAGATTTTTCTAAAAATGTATACATGGAATTATTTTAATGAAGGATTCCAGACTACACAAGGCAATAGGAATCGGACTGTAGCTGATTAAGTTTTTCTAAGTTTTATTTATTAAAAACAGAGACCGAATAATAATACATACTGTTAAAACAGTATTTTCATATTTCAAACCATAAAAAACAATCATTGAAATTCAAAAAAATATAATAATAATCCCTCATGATTTTTATTTGTTCGAAAAATTTTGTATCGTTTTTCAATCCGATGAAAATATAAAAAATTGTCTGGGATATTTATCAGTTCACAAAATAATTTTCATCTTTTTTCATCCGATGAAAGAAAAAATTTTATAGAAAAAATTCAAATTTAATTTTTGTATTTGTCCTGGCATAAAGCGTCTTTGGGACGTTAAGACAACAATAAATTCAATTGTTTTTGCAAATTTTATGTTAAATTTGTTTTGATTCTTTACACTAATTCGAAAAAATTGGCGTTTTTACGTTTGCCTTGCTATCAATATTTGTTTACATATTAAATATGGGCATTTTCTGCGGAGGGTCAACCAGGATCGAAAAATAAAATGTTGGAAATCATCGTGTTTTGTTGGTAATAATTATAAACAAAGTATATTTTTATAATAGAATATGGTTTCATATGTATCATTATTTTAATTGAGAAAATTGATCCGGAAACTGAAAAACTTTTTAAGCTACTTCAAAAGCCTACGTCCGTCAACAGTACATGCGCGACCGGAATTTTAGCCAATTAAACAAAAACCAATAGAGATATTTTATTGTCTAAATAATGGATGGAGCCCTACATTAATACACAGATTTTTATGTTTCACTGCTGTCAGCCTAAGTTGACTTCTATTTTGCGGAACCAAAACATAGAGCTACCGAAATGCTATCGAATAGCAAAAAAAAAAATGTTGGAACAAATTTTGTTTTCTACATTCTTTGTACATCAAAAGCATACGAACGTAAGTTCGTGACCCTAGGAAATGCCCATATGAAAATTTGCGATTGTATTGAAAAATTAAAAAAAAAAACTACAAAATATGAAATAACTAGAAGTTAAAAAGCAAATTTTTACTATTCTAAATAAAATTTAATTTATTGAGTTTTAATTTTGTTTAATATTTCTTTAAATAGTATAAGTATGTACACAATTTTGTCAGTTCTTTTTGTTTAAGGTAATATTAGTAAAAAAGTATAAAAACAATATAATAATTTTTGTTGGATTAACTTAATTGGAAATAAATAAAAATTAAAAATTTGTGATACCCTTTTAGTGAAAGGTATAAAAAATGGTTAGACCTCAAAAATGATGATTCAAAATTATGTAAGTTACCGTTAAATTCTGCAATATAAGTTGTAGTGTATTTAAGAATAAGGATCTGGTATTGCTAGGATAAATCAAATAAAATACCTTACGACAAAATAATATCAACCCAACAAACCAAAAAACGATACTGTATCATTTATGATATAATTAGCGTATTCACAAGCTCCTTGTATCATTGTATATTATTGTATAATTGTATTAAAATATACCTTGTATGTTTGTTGTTGGTAATTTGCATGAAAAAATCCAGTACAATCTATACAATTTTCACCCATATGTTTATTGAATGTTGTATCATTCACATGTGAATAGCAGTTTTTTAAAAAAAGAAGAAGAAGAAAACCATAAACAAATTTATGATTAATAAAAATTATTATTTATTGAATGTAAATTGAACACCACCAACTGTAAATATGTTTGTACTTCTTCTTTTTTATTATTGCTTGACAGCTGATAAGATACAACAATACAAATATACAACTTTACAACAGTGTGTTCACAACTATAATTTGTATGTGGTATTTTTTTACACGATACATGATACAACAACGCTTCTGAATACCATAAATATTTTTAAAACTTGTAGTGTCAAAAATGATTTGACTAAATTATATTGTTTTAATATTATATTTTTTTAAAATTATAATAAAAACTCGGTTATAAAATGTTGAACTTAGAATTAAAAATCAAAAAATTTTAAATATTATAAAAAATTTAAAAAAAATGTATGCAATATACATAAATATACACATAAAAATAACATGGCTTAAATATTGAAAAAATAAGAAATGGTAAGTGCATTGTAATATAAATTTGAATTTCCTTTGAAATATGTATTAATATCGTTTTTTATAACAGATTTTGAAAATTGGTCTCTAAGTTAAGGATTGTTGCTTATATCCAGCAAAACTGCTACAACTTCTCTTTACTTAGATTTTGCTTTCGCTTTTCTTTCTAAAATTAACAAAAGTTCCATCCGAAGCTAAATAAAGAAACGAATGACAGACAGTTGAGAAAAACACTTGGCAGTGGTTGTTTTAAAAATTTTAATTTTGATTTTGCCTTTCTTTTAAAGAGTCAAAAGTAAAAACATAAGCAGCCTCGTTGCTTTTGAAAGTCACGAGCAGTCGAGGTGAAGAAGTTTTTTGTGTTTGAAAGTTGTAAGTCATAACTTTCAAATACAGAAAAGTTATTTTATTTCGGATGCTTGCTTTTTTGTTTTTCTGCGTCAACACATCTACATATTATATGTATATTTTTGTGTGTATGATCGGTAAATGCATGTGTAAAATAAGATGACGAAATTCGTCTACTTGCCTGTGTTCCCTGTAGGAAATGTCAATAGTGAAGATAGCACTAACGCTTGTTCTGCGAATAGCCAATTGTCTTTTTTATATAGTTAGGTAACTGGTTGCACACAGCGATTTCTTCGATTTAGTAAACCTTGCACATCTTGCAGACTTAGTATATTTCATATAGCACTATGTAGGCTTAAATCAAAATATCGTTATCTATTTTCTAAAAAAAAAAATTTATAACGATAAAAACTTTCCCAGATCGTGCCCAAAAAATAAATTCGACACATTAAGGCTGTTGCGCTAACTCTTACCCTTAAAATACTGATTCAATATTTTTTGATGCCAAAAGCATTAAGAACCAAACCCTCAACAGAGAATAATGAAAAAACAAAAATTACAACAAATTAAAAAAATAAAATCAAAAACATTGCATTTGAATTTATTCTTAATCGGTCGGGTATTAAACGAATGATTAATTCAAAGAATTTAGTCTAGGTGCTTTTGTAAAGATCTAAAGAAATCAGTCTTAGTCTCATTTGGTGTAACTATCAACATAGTACATACGTATGCAGTTCTACTATGGCGGCTAAAAACGCGATTTGGGAATATTTTGACAAAATTGAAAATGAAGGTGTAGCGGTTTGTAAAAAGTGTGGAAATAAATTAAAAAGCTTTAATAGAATTTCAAATCTGAAGCAAAATTTATTTAAAATACATAAAATTAATTTAAATGAAGGATGCATTCAACCAGAGTCGCCAATTCTTTCTTGTAATACACTAAAAACAATTAAAAAGAAAAAGATTAAAATAGAGATAAATAAAAAAAAAAATTATAAGAGCCTACATAGGACTAATAACTGAAGACTGTATATCTTTTAATACATGAAATTCTTCGAAAATGCTTGACCCTATTTGCGATGGTCTAAAAGATGCTGATGGGAAAAAAATCACACTTAACTCAACAACCTGCAAAAAAACATTGAAAACGGTGGCTAAAATAAAATTAAAAATAACAAATGAATTAAAAAAGAAGTTAATGTCATTAAAAATAGACAGCGCCACTCGTCTTTGCCGAAACATCTTTGGTATTAGCGCGCAATATGTTAATTCAGCCAAAATTAAATCCATTATTTTGGGCATGATTGAATTAAAAGGTGCTGGTGCAAGTACGTCTAAAAATCTGGCCGCGGAAGTATGCAATGTGCTTAAGCGATACGGTATGAATTTAAGCCAGGTTGTGTCAATAACTTCGGACAACGGCGCAAACATGTTGAAAGCGACAAACATTTTGTCATTTGTTTCCGAAGAAAATATTGAGGAGTGTGATGAGTTGTGTGCTAACGTGGAATATTTAAAAAAAAATTGCCAACTTGGAAAAAGTTCCCAGCTTTCTTATAGGAAATATACAAGTTTGTCGCTGTGTTGCACATACAACCCAGTTGGTAGCTCTCTATCAAAAATAAATCTGAAGATGAAAATTTTGAGGTAGATAGATCCTTTTGGGATTTCGTTGAAAGCTATTGTACTGTTTTTAACCCCTTACAAAAAACAATAAAAAAGTTTCAAGAAGAACAGTTGCACTATGGAACTTTCTATGCACAATGGTTAAAACTAAAATTATGTACCGAGAAAATAGTAAGAAATTCTGACCAGGAACTGATAAAAACAATTGGTGAAAAGATTTTAAAGTCTATGGAAGTAAGAAAAAAACTTTGTTTAATAATAAATTCCTGATTTCACCTTTGTATCTCGACCCTCGTTTCCAACATACGTTGACTGAACAGTAAAAGCCGATGCAATTCATCACTTAAAGTCATTTTGGGATAGAATCAATGAAATGAATCCTGCGAGTTCCTTAAGTTCCACGCAAAGTTCGGCTGAGAACCCACCTCTTTCTCATTCTTTTGACGAGGAAGAGGAACTCTTATATGAATATTTTGCACAAGGTAAAAAGCGGCCAAAAATGATTTTTCTTAATTTTATAAATTTGATTAAATATTGATGGTAGTTTATAGCCAACATTCTAAAGTATCCAATTTAATTGTATCTTTGACTATCGGAGTACCAATTCGTTTTTTATACTAGCTCAAAGTTTATCCTTTTTTGCCTACAATTTTAAAGTTAAAAAATTTGATTTTTATATACCCTTGAATAAAAGCTGATAGAATCTTTCCACTAAAGTTTTTGTTCTAATATCTTAAGCACTTTTTAAGTATTGTTATTAGTGAATCATTTTGTGTGGTTTTTGAGAATTTCTGTGCTTTTGTTTTTTGGAAAATTGAAGTGAATTTAAGATAATTAAACAACTAGTGAAAATCAAAAAAAGCTAAATTTTGAAAGACCATATCTAAGTAAAAGGAGCTAAAAGAGGTTACACATAAATTGGATCTTCTACTCTGAAGTACTAGTAGTATAAATTTCAAATTTCAGCCGCATTCTCTTGCCGCCCTATTTACCAGAATCGTTTTACTAACTTCATCTTTTTACATATTTTAAACATTTTTAATTATACCAGGTTGAAATTTAGTAAGACAAAGGTTCATTAAATACTTGAAAATAACCTAAAGCAGTATTTACTAAATGCTTTTATTAAAATTTACTTTAATTACCACCAAAGAACCAATTTAGGATAACAAATTTTATTATGAGCTCAAATAAGATTTAATGTCCTGTATAACGAAAGTTTGGGCGTGACGTTGCATTTTTCAGCCTTCTTTGTTAGCCAACACGTTTTCTAGTCAAATTTTTATGATTCGATTGAAAAAAAAAATTAAAAACACTTTGTTTTTAAGGAAATTCTGTAAGCAATACATTTACACAGGTGGTGACCACATTGCAATGAACAAATCAAAAATCCAGAAAGAACATAAAATCACAGTCTTAAAAATTTCATCATGAATTTTCAACATTTTATGGAAATATTAAGCTTTTTGTTATGTTTTTCATATAATACTAAATCTTGACTAATACACACATTTTTTCAGAAATTAACATATATCTCTGAAACTACTCATCCAAATTTTACAAATTATATATAATAAGGTAGACAAAATGCCTGTACATAAATGAAAATTATAGAATATTTTTCAAAATTATTAAACACATTTTATTAATGTATCTTATATGTCCCCTTTTATTTGGCCAACCACTCTTAATTTCACCATGTGATTTATACAATATAAAGAAAGGATCATAGTTTGTCAGCTTAGTAAGTTTAAGTCAAAAATATGAAGAAATAAACAAGTTATTGATTTTTGGCCGTATTTTACCACCGTGCAGTGGTTCAGAATCGTTTTTCATTGGCCAAAACTCTGTAACTTTTTAACTATTAAAGATTTTTTAGTAGTTCTTTTTTTAATCAATAGATAACATCTTTAGCTTTTTCGAGTGTAGGTTTTTCTTTAAATATATATTTATTTGTAGTCATAAAAAGGTTGTAGATAAATAAAATAATATTTAATATTAATATTTATATACTTTATTGCACTCAAATGTATAATTATTGTTTATTTGGCTGGAATATTTCTTGTAAATATTTCATATTTTGCTCTGTATTACTGCTGTCCTGTAGCAGTGCTTTAACTTCGGCACTTAGGCCAGAAGGATTTACTTTCCATTGACTTTGAATGCTAGAGATGAATGGATATTAGCAACAGTTTCCTTGGCATAATCACCAAATTTTTTAGCATTAATTTGTTCATTACACGCAAGTACTTTAGTAATTGTTTTAAATCTTGAAATAAGATCTATATCAACACCTGTTATATCAGATGTAGTTTCGGGATCCAAAAATAATCTTCTTGCGGTATTACCATCGTTTGTATTGCCTGATCCTTGTTTTGGTTGATCTATAATTAACCCGTGTTTGAGAAATGCATCATGAACTTGTTTCTTTTTCAATTTTCTTTTCTCTTTGTTGTTGTCATTATTTCTTACTGATCCTGAAGATCTGAAGTCCAAATCATAGCTAATTTTCAGTATGTGTTGCATAAATCTTGTTCTCGTATGTAGCTGTGATAATCCAAATTCAAATGCATCAATACTATCTAGTGACTTTGTAGGTTCTTGGTTTAACTGACTTGATGTTGCTTTACATAAATACAGCTGGATGAAGCTTTTGTATCAGTCAAAGCCTGGGCAGTTTTTCCGTCTATCATTGAAAGTATTAATTGATAATTCAATTTAATAGTATGTTCATCTATCTCTAACTCTAATAGCTTTAGTATTGAAATTTGAGCTCTGATGTCACTTATTTCATTCTTAATGGTATCATGAGTTTCCTTTTTAAATTCAAATTTTATTGGTCTGCAGTACTTCGATGGAGTATGATTTTTCCAAATAAAATTTGTTTGCATTGTGCTGGACGAAGGTTCCGAGTCTTCTAAGTTCTTTATTAATCGCAATGGCACAAATGACACCATGAACATATCTGTGTCAGAAATATCTTCACATAAAAATTGTTTATATTGTTTTTGTCCTGAAGATCCATCGCATCCCCTTTTACAAAAAAAAGTTAAATTGCAGTTTCCATGTTTTTTTTAATCACTTCCTTTAAGTGATTGCAGCAACCTTTCAGCTGTATGATCAAGTAGAGCTTGCAGTTGTACTTGTGTAGAAATTGGTGTGATTTTTATAGATTCCTTTGGAGGATAGCACTCCTTTTTAGCTGCAGTTGAGTATACTGGTGTTTTGTTAGCTTTAAATCCAGAAATAATGCAAGTGCATCCTCGTTTGGTGTTGGAATGCTTTTAAGAACCCGTTTTGTTCTCACCGGACTAGCAGAAAGGACTTTGTGAGTTTTATCCACTTTCGCTAATTGTTTTTGTGATCGAAGTTTATGCAGAAAACTCTCTTTAATGTTTTCACATCCGATTTCTTCATTTAAATTCTTCAGTTTTCGTCTCTTAGATCTATCGCTACAGTTATCTAGCGGTTTTTGTGGTCTTCCACAACTCCCAACATTTGTTGTTTCTGAAATTCGCAAAGCGCTTGTAAAATTTACTTTTACTAAAGTCAACTTCCTTGTAGTATCTATTCAATGTTTTGACGAAATTAGATACTTTGTTTTTTATTTGCAGTTGTGTTTCAATGTTGATACTATTTATGTTCAGTTTTCTTTGAATATGGCTTAGAACATCATCTTTATTTTTGTTTTTAAAATATTCTTCGGCCAATTCTTTATATCTGAAAGTCTCCATATTTTAATTAAGCCGAAAATAATGTACTTTTAAAGGGCTTTTAAATAAAGCTTTCAAATATTTATCAACCTTTTTAAATCGAATACTTGTTCAAAACTAACAACTAATAACTTTCCTCTTATTGAAAAAAACTATCTGCAATTTGTATTTATGACAGTGAATGATTTCTAAAGTAAATTTGATAGCAATTTTGATAGAATTTTGCTTGTAAAAATGTTGAGTATTTTCATTAAAATCAAAAAAGGGTTCTACGGGCGGGTCCGGGCGTGTGCAAAAGTATATATAGGCTTAAAGGGAACACTCTTGGCTTTCTTTGGGTGGTTTCGATTTTTGTTTCCATTTTTCCCTTTAAAAGTTATACACTACTAAACTTGAAATTTTATGAGTATATGGTGATTGTAAATTTATTACATAGCACCTTAACTACAAATTATACAGGGTGCGCATTTGTTAAAACCAACAGTCCACCCAACATAACAAAAAAAAAAAAAACCGCAGCCCATTAGCATTAATAGTTTTCAAGAAATCGTAATTAATATGAGATCGAAAATTACAATTTTTCTTTCATTTCTAAATTAACAAAAATTTCTTGTCTTTAGCAGCATGTCACGCCCACTACAGCGAATATTTTGACCAAATTTTTTGCCCACCTTAGTTTTGATATGTTTTCTTTCTGATGGTATAAAAATTTTAAAAATCTATGTCAGCAAAAAATATAGGTTTTGGCCAATGAAATTTGATTCTGAACCACCGTGCGTCGTCTAACGTACACAAAAATTGAAAATCTACGACTTCCCTTTCAAAGAACCGATGAAGATGTGCTTGTTTTTTGGAAACAAAAACAATACACAGACCCAGAATTGTATGCAATCAGTAATGTTTGTTTTGGAGTACCACCAACACAGGTAAATATAAATACAACTTCGGTTCTTGTCAATTATTAAGTTACCAGTTTTTCCAAAGTATTACTAATGCGAAAATTATTCAACATTAAGGTCAGTTGCAAAGGAATCAAAACTATTTTGGACAAGCCCAAATATATAAGAATACATGTATACATATATGAACATTTTTTTTGGCAGAAGATCGTAGGGGCGGAAATGATTCTATGGAGAATTCTTAGCAACTTTGCCAAAGAAACCATGGATCTAAAATGGATTTCGGCCTCCGGAATTTCAAAAATACATTTTAGTATTACTCTACAATTGCTAATCTGAAAGCACCAGAAAATTATGTGATCCTATTTTTATCATATTTTTTGGAACACATCCAAAACCGTCAAAATTTTTTAGATTTACCATGGGATAAAAACTGGTATTTCAAAATTTCAATCCAATTGGTGCGGGAATTTTTTTAACGATCCGAAAAATTTAATACATTTTTTTTAAAGAACCTTTATTGCTCTATTAGACTATACTATGCCGTTTTTGATATTCGCGAAAATTGTGAAGAAGTTATATCCCTAATGTACATACAAAATATAACGCTATATGCTAATTCTATAACGCCTTTCGAAATTAATTTTACAGGCATTTTTTTTAAATATAGGACAACTAATGCACACATTTTTTTAACAATACTTTTTATAAATTTAATTTCATTGGATAACACTCATAAAACATCATAAAATAAAAAATATAACGGTAAATAAGAACATTTGGTGTTATTTTTACTTATTGTGCAAACATTTATTTGACGCCTTTTTAATTGGGTATATTTCTTTTTGTATTGTTGTTGTTGCAATGCATGTATTTATTTCAATTTTTTTACGTCTTTTTGTAGTAAACAGTTACATTAACGGTATGTGTTAAACAAAATGAACAAATTAAAACGATTTGATGTTTAATTTTCGAAATTTAAATTGAATTTTAAATAGTTTTTTTGAATGCAAACAACTACTTGACAAACTGTATATTGACAAAATATTTATGAAATTTTGTTTGTGCTAGGTCACTATTGAGAGAGCATTTTCAACACTTAGGCTGGTATTAAATGACTACCGTAATCGACTAAGTCAAGAGGTGCTTGAAGACATTTTGCTGGTTAAATTAAACCCAAGTTTCCTTAACGCAGCCATACAAACTTTGCCTTTATTTGAAGATGAAGAGGACGATAATTAATGCATGTATATATTTAATTTCTTTATTTTTACCTCAAACTTAAAAGTGGAATTTTTTACGTTTTAGTTATTTATTTTTAATAAAAAAAAGAAAAAGAAAATTAATTGCTGATTTTACTGATTAACTTTTTTTATCGAACTATATTTTGAGATTTTTTCCAACTGTTAAGGAATTCTTATTAGGACATGAGAACCGTATAGATATTTTGGAACCACTAAATCCACAATCTTAAAAAAATTTACAGAAATTGTTTAATTATTTCCCTTAAAATATTGTGACGAATTTTAAACTTATCCGTCCCATTGTGCAAAGTTCACTGCTTATAATTCTTTCCCTCGCTTTCTAGATGTTTCTGTTGGTGTTGTTGTTATTCTGTTTATGTCAATAAGCACAGCAACATGTTTCTCTTATGTACAGTAAAGAGCATAGCAACATGTTTCTCTTTTATCTACATTCTCTCTCTCTCTCTCTGTTACTGTTAACTTCTAATAACCTGTTTGTACAACGTATGTGTGAGTGTGTTCTTGATCATGTGAGAATGTAGTGGAACGCACATGAACTTTCGTAAGCCACATTGTTAGTGTAATCAACTACAGCTGCTCTTTGTTTACGTCTGCAGAAATTGCTAGAAACTCTCTTCTCTACTATATAAGGCCGATGGTCGAGTATTGTGGGAACAGTTTTAATTAAGACGCGTATAAAGAGAATAGTGTGACTAAGAGTATTTGTAAAGCAGTTTTGTGAAGTTTGTTTACAGATTTTGTGAAAGTGTGTTTTAAGTGATTAACTATAAAGTTAATAAAAATATTGCTTTGTAAAACTACATACTACAAGTGTTTAAATTTGATTACGGTTGTTTGCAAAAAGAACTCCTTCCACGTTTTTAAATAAAAAACGTAACAACTGGTGTCAGAAGTGGAATTGCAAAATCAACAACCATGGTGAAACTTGACGAATTGAAATTGGACCAACTTAAGAAGGAGTTGGGAAAGATGAACGTGCCAACAGCCGGCACTAAAGCTGAACTACAAAGAAGGCTCAGGGACGAACTCCAAAATCAAGGTATTGACATTGCGACTTACGAATTTGAGACTAAAGAAGAAATGGAGGTAAGTACCCGGTCGATGACTAGCAGCCTAGACATTAACTCAATGTTAGCCGCAATTATGGAAAAGATGGAAATCAACAGCAATCAAACGAAAAGCATGATTGCAAGTATGAAGACGGAACTTCAAGAAGCTGCCAAAATCAACAATGAGAAGCTTCTAGCTGAGGTCAGACAAGAAAACAAACAGATAGAAGAAAAGCTGCAAGAAATTTCTGGATCCGCTAACAAACAACTTCAAGAAATTTCGGAAACGATTAACAATCGCATTGATGGCGTTGAAATCAAATTTGACAAAGAACTGGCTGACGTCGGAAGGAAGATGGGCGATCTAGAAGCGAAAGTCAATGAGAACAAATTTGACAAAGAACTGGCTGACGTCGGAAAGAAGATTGGCGATCTAAAAGCGAAATTTAATGGCATACAATACCACAGAGGTCCAGTGCGAGTTGTTCAAGACACATGTGGTAAAACTAAAACACCAAGTTTTGATGGCAGTCTACCGTTTAATGTCTTCAAGTTCCAGTTCGAAACAGTCGCCGAGAGGAACCTATGGGACAACGACCAGAAAGCTCTGGAACTAATTTTGGCTCTAAAAGGCAATGCTGCGGAAGTCCTAGAAAGTGTGCCGTTAAGCTGTAGAAAGGACTTTGATGACACCATGTCTGCTCTTCAGCGTAAGTACGGTGGCGAGCACAAAAAGGAAATTTATCGTCTGGAACTTCGCGGCAGAGTCCAGAAATCAAACGAAAGTTTACAGGACTTTGCCTTGGATATTGAACGTTTGGTAGAGCAAATTTTTCCGAGAGGAAACCAGACTTTCTTGGATCAGTTCAAGATTGAAGCATTTGTGAACGGTATACGAGATCCTGATATTAAATTTGCGGTGTGTGCCACTCGAAAATCAACATTTGCTGAAACTGTGTCATTCGCATTAGCCCAAGAAACAGCAAAAATTATAGCTAAGCCACAAATGTGCAGATTGCGAGGTGTCAACGTAGTTGCTAACAGCAAAGGCAGGATGGAGCAAATGAGTCGAGTTATAGAAGAGAAATTCGGCAAGCCGAAATCTAAGTGTTTCAACTGCGGTAAAGAAGGCCATTTCCAGCGAAATTGCAGGGCACCGAGAAGACAATCAAGATCTGTCTCTTCATCTGAGGGCAGCCAACAGGTGGAGCCACAATCATCCCAAGAACAATCGTTAAACTAAAACGAACTAGCTCCGCGGGGCATGAGTTAGCTCCCACAATTGGTGGCCCCACAATCTTTATATCAGTCATGCAACAGAAAAACGGCAACCTTACAGCTCGGGGATACATCAACGGCCAAAGGCATGTTTTTACCATAGACACAGGGGCGTCTCAGTCAATTATTAGGCCCGATTTAGTGCGTGGAAACCTTGAATCCTTGAGCGGTATAAACGGCAACTGGAGAGCATGCGACAATCTATGGTAAAGTAAGTGCTAAAGTAACCATTGCCAACCTGCACGTCAACCACGTATTCATTGTTGCCGACATTGTGGATGAAGTAATAATCGGTGCAGATTTTATGATTATGAACAGCATTAGTTTACATCTGGGGCCTAAAATAATGATTTGGAGAAATGTAGATATACCCCTCGATGTTGGTTACGAAAGCAAGCCCAATGTTAAAAAACTGATAACTGTCGAGCATCACAAGCTACCACCACAGTCAGAATCGTTGATATGGGCACGAATGGAAGGAGATTGTGAGGACAACAGTTTGTGGGTGGTAGAATCAAAACTCGACAATGACATCATGACGGCAAAAGCTCTAGTAAAGCCCTGCAATAACGGAAGAGTTCCTGTAAGAGTTCTAAACTTATCCTGCCAAGACAAAGTAATTAAACCCAACTCGGAAATTGGTCAATGCGCAGCCACTGAAGCGATAATCAACTGCGAGACGAAATCAGAGCCTGTTCATATGTCCAGCAGAGAACAACAGCAACTGGCGGAATACGTAGACAAATGGGTAGAAGGCTTGACACCGTCCTACAAAAATAAAGCCAAACAATTTTTGAAGAAACATGCAGCCGTATTTGCGTCCAAAACTCAAAGCCAGGGAAGAACGGCAATAGTGAAACATGAAATTCATACGGGCGAGGCGAGACCAATTAAACAGGCGCCTAGGAGTATTCCCCTGACCAAGCGAGACGAAGTTAAGTTGAGTTGGTCAACGAAATGGAGCGTAGTGGAGTAATTGAACCATCCGCAAGTCCATGGAGCTCTCCGGTGGTACTGGTTAAGAAGAAAGATGGCAGCACCAGATTTTGTGTTGACTACCGAAAGCTAAACGATGTTACGAAAAAGGACAGCTACCCCTTACCAAGAATCGATGACACCCTGGACACATTAGGTGGAACGAAATGGTTTTCTACGCTAGATCTTCAAAGCGGCTACTGGAAGGTGGAGATCTCAGAGAAAGATAAAGAGAAAACAGCGTTTAGTGCAATTGATGGGCTATGGCAGTTCAACGTTATGCCATTTGGACTCTGCAACTCCCCAGCTACTTTTGAACGGCTAATGGAACGAGTATTGAAATGACTTCAGTGGAAAACTTGTTTGGTGTACCTTGACGACATCATCGTCATGGGAAAAACCTTCGATGAACATTTGAAGAATCTGGAGGAAGTCCTTAAACGCATAGCGGAGGCTGGTCTCACCTTAAGTGCCAAGAAATGTGCGTTGTTCCGGAAAGGAGTAAAATACTTGGGGCACTTAGTGACTGAAAATGGCATAGCGACTGATGAGGATAAAATACGAGCTGTCAAAGACTGGCCGCAACCAACAAATCTCCACGAATTGCGCAGCTTCCTAGGGCTATGCACTTACTACAGGCGGTTTGTTCCAAATTTCGCAGGCGTTTCTGCAAGTTTGCATGAGCCAACGAAGAAGTCTCGACCGTTCCATTGGAGTACTGAGCAGGAGCAAGCGTTTAAGAGGTTAAAAACATTACTCTGCTCAGCACCAATATTGGCCTATCCCGTTGCCGGAGGGAAATTCGTGCTCGACACCGATGCAAGCGCATGCGGAATTGGAGGTGTGCACTCACAGGAGGTGAACGGAACAGAACGAGTGATTGGCTATTACAGTCGAACTCTTTCAAAGCCCGAAAGGAACTACTGCGTTACAAGACGAGAACTCCTGGCAATAGTAGAATGTGTGAAGCACTAACATAAGTACCTGTATGGTCAGAAGTTTCAACTAAGGATCATTCAGATGGTTATTGCAGTTCAAACCACCAGAAGGCCAGCTTGCACGATGGATCGAACGGCTACAGAGCTACGAATTTACGATCGACCACAGGAAAGGCCGAAATCACGGAAATGCAGATGCCCTTTCCAGACGTCCCTGTAGTGTAGAGTGTAAGCACTGTACTAAGACCGAAGCAAAGGAGTGTGTTATTGATGTTCGGCTAACGCGCGTAGAATCCAGTAGAGATTGGTCTGTAGTGCAGAGGAACGATCCAGTACTGGGGAAAATAATGCAAGCCAAAGAAGAAGACAAGAGGCCAACCCGTAACGAGATATCGCAGGAAAGTCCGCTGATAAAGTCATATTGGGCTCTCTGGGATAGTCTAAAGATAATAGACGGTTGCTTGTATCGCACCTAGGAGAGCGCCGATGGAAAGACAATGCAAAATTTGGTCGTGGTGCCATCCTCTAAAATAAAGGAAGTGCTAAAGGAGTTTCATGATGGTCCCAGCGGAGGTCACCTAGGTGTAACAAAGACTTTGGAAAAACTGAAGCAGCGGTTCTATTGGGTTGGTTGTCCTCTGAGTGTGGCTGACTGGATTGCTAATTGTCCAAACTGTATCGCAGTCCGGTCCGACGAAGTCGTGTCCAGCTACAGCAGTACAATTCTGGTGCCCCATTTGAGCGGATAGCTATGGATGTGGCAGGCCCTTTCCCTGTAAGCGAGGCTGGTGATCGTTATGTGCTTGTGGTGATGGACTATTTTACCAAATGGCCAGAGGTGTATGCAATACCTAATCAAGAAGCTAAAACAGTGATAGACGTCTTTGTGAACAACTGGATATGCCGCTATGGAGTTCCACTAGAGCTACACTCAGATCAAGGCAGAAATTTTGAATCCGCGGTGTTCAGGGAAATGTGTGAGTTGTATGGTATAAGAAAAACGCGAACTACCCCTCTACATCCACAGTCTGACGGTATGGTTGAAAGGTTTAACCAAACGCTGGAAGAGTATCTAAGGAAGGTGGTCAGCAATCATCAGAGAGACTGGGATCAACACATACAAAAATTTCTGCTGGCATATCGAACAGCCGCTCACGACTCCACGTCCAAGACCCCTGCCAAAGTCGTTTTTGGAACCGAGCTGCGATTACCCGCAGACTTGCAATTTGGTACTAAGCCAATAACAAATACTGAGGATCGTGGTCACCTCTCCTCCCAAGAGCAAGAAAGCCTTAATGAACTTCATGACTTCGTCCGCAGCAAAATTAGAATGGTCAGCGACAAGATGAAGGCCAGATATGATCGAGCGGCCAATTCCCAGGGATTTAATGAAGGTCAGTTGGTACTCTTATACAACCCACAGTGCAGAAAAGGATTATCCCCCAAACTACAAACTCATTGGGATGGCCCGTACAAGGTTGTTAAAAGGATAAATGATGTGGTGTATGGAATACAAAAAGATAAGAGTCCAAGGTCTAAAATGAAGGTCGTACACCTCGAAAGATTGGCCGCCTACGGAAGAACGAAGACTGTGCCTATTCGGGACGAACAGGCTTAAGAGGGGGCAGTGTGACGAATTTTAAACTTATCCGTCCCATTGTGCAAAGTTCACAGCTTATAATACTTCCCCTCGCTTTCTAGATGTTTCTGTTGGTGTTGTTGTTATTCTGTTTATGTCAATAAGCAGAGCAACATGTTTCTCTTATGTACAGTAAAGAGCATAGCAACATGTTTCTCTTTTATCAACAGTCTCTCTCTCTGTTACTGTTAACTTCTGATAACCTGTTTGTACAACGTATGTGTGAGTGTGTTCTTGATCATGTGAGAATGTAGTGAAACACACATGAACTTTCGTAAGCCACATTGTTAGTGTAATCAACTACAGCTGCTCTTTGTTTACATCTGCAGAAATTGCTAGAAACTCTCTTCTCTACTATATAAGGCCGATGGGCGAGTATTGTGGGAACAGTTTTAATTAAGACGCGTATAAAGAGAATATTGTGACTAGGAGTATTTGTAAAGCAGTTTTGTGAAGTTTGTTTACAGATTTTGTGTAAGTGTGTTTTAAGTGATTAACTATAAAGTTAATAAAAATATTGCTTTGTTTGCAAAAATAATTCCTTCCACGTTTTTAAAGGAAAAACGTAACAATATTTTTCAACCCACTGTGCAACTCTGACCCCATATTAAGTTATTTAACTTAAATGTTTATTGTGCATACATACTATGTACATTATCATCAATAGTGAATTACTATTGACATTTCCTACAGGGTACCTGTTTCTCAGTTTTCCAAAAATATATACAACGGCAATAGGTGAGTGAGTATGTTTGTGTCAAAAAAGTTAGAGAAATGAAAAATATTTGTCTGCATTTACCTACTCAGAATAAAAAAATCAAAACAACGAAAACCATTCAACAGCGACTGAATAAAACTTTTGGAAACGAACGCTGCTTTTGGAAACGAACGCTGCTTTTGACATCGCTTTTGTTACTTATTAAAATCAAAAGTTGACGAAGTTGTAAATTTCAACCGGATTAATGTTTTATGTTTTGTACGACTGTTTAGAAATAACTTTTCTCTTTGACTTTTGATTTCGCTTTCGTGTTTTTGCAAAAGTTAAAATTGAAACAATTTGGAATTTTAAAAAGCGGAGGAAAGCAGGGACTGTTACGGTTATGACTTTTATAATAAAACTCAGAAAATAACTGTTATTTTTTTATTTTTTGAATCCGAAATAAAAGTTATTTTTTGATTTTTATTTTTTTAATAAAAAATAAAAGCTAATTTTGCCTTTTATTATATCGCACAAAGTCTGCCGGTAATTTCTGTCGTTTATTATATCCAGGGACTGTTACGGTTATGACTTTTATAATAAAACTCAGAAAATAAACGTTATTTTTTTATTTTTATTTTTTTAATCCGAAATAAAAGTTATTTTTTTATTTTTATTTTTTTAATCAAAAATAAAAGTTAATTTTGCCTGTTATTATATCGCACAAAGTCTTCCGATTATTTCTGTCGATTATTATATCGCACAAACTCTGTCGGTTATTTTATTAAATCGCACAAATTATGCCGGTTATGATTGCCGTTTATTATATCGCTCAATTTATAACGAGTATGTTTGTTTTATATTTTTTTGCACATTTTTTGTCGGTTATTTTTATTTTAATATTATATCAGGCATTTTTTGCCTTTTATTTTAAAATGTAATTTTTTTTTTAAACAATCTCTGAGCGATATCTTTTGTAATATACTTTTTCGAGCAGCAATTTTTTTTAATTTTTTCTTGTAAAAGTGACAAATACAAACTCATTATCAATAGAAAAAGTCTCAAAAAATTATATTCTCTATAGAAAAACTGCTTTCAAACAGTATTCCCTATACAAAAATGTTATACAAAAGTATTCTCTATAGAAAAACTGTCATACAAAAATATTTTCTATAGAAAAACCGTTATTCTGTATAAGAAAATGGTTATAAAAAAGTATTCTCTATAGAAAAACTGTCATACGAAAGCATTCTGTACAGAAATGTTGTTATACAAAAGTATTCTCTAAAAAAAATGTCATACAAAATTATTCTCTGCAGGAAAACTGTTATACTAGAGTATTTTCTTTTGGAAAATTTTGAAAATGTCCCTTTATTTTGGAAAATTTTGAAAACTTCCTATATCTTTTGGGAAATTTTGAAAATGTCCCTTTATTTTGGGAATTTTTGAAAATTTCCCATTATTTTGGGAAATTTTGAAAATTTCCCATTATTTTGGAAAATTTTGAAAATTTCCCATTATTTTGGGAAATTTTGAAAAGTTCCTATTGCTTCGGGAAATTTTGAAAATTTCCCATTATTTTGGGAAATTTTGAAAATTTCCCATTATTTTGGGAAATTTTGAAAATTTCCCATTTTTTTGGAAAATTTTAATAATATCCAATTTTTTGGGAAATTTTAAAAATTTCCCTTTATTTTGGGAAATTTTCAAAATTTCCCAAAATAATGGGAAATTTTCAAAATTATCTAAAAGAAATGGGAAATTTTCTAAATATCCCAAAAATAATTTTTAAAATTTCCCAAAATAATGGGATATTTTCAAAATTTGTCCAAAATAATGGGAATTTTTCAAAATTTCCCAAAATGATGGGAAATTTTTTTTGGAAAATTTTGAAAATATCCAATTTTTTTGGGAAATTTTAAAAATTTCCCTTTATTTTGGGAACTATCTTTTAGGGACAAACTTAAAAAAATAGCCATATCTTTTTATGTTTCAACTTCGAATATTTTTAACTTTTAAACGAAAGAAGATATCTATTACAACTTGCACAAAAATTTTTCAGAATTTTATTAAGAATTTAAGGAATATTCTTTAAAATGTTGGTCTTCAGATGCGTCCACCAGATCAAAAAATCTTAAAAAATAGGTTAAAAATCAACCCAAAAATTCTTTTTACCCAAATATCTCGAAAGCCAAAGGAGACAACCTACACATGTAAGCGTTAGGTTTAAAATTTCTTTTCAATCCATCCATAAATGGATTTTTGGCGAATTTTTAAGAAAGTCGAAAACCCGAGATGACCAACTTTGAAGGTCCACCAATCACTCTCCCGACCCCTCATGGCCCAGTGTAAAATCAACTCGAATGCTCCTTGGCTATCACCGTGCCAAATTTTATTCAAATATCACCAGTCGTTCAAATGTCGTAATGGATATTTTTCAGAATTTCCCAAAATAATGGGAAATTTTCAAAATTTACCAAAATAATGGAAATTTTTCAAAATTTTCAAAATTTCCCAAAATAATGGGAAATTTTTTTTGGAAAATTTTGAAAATATCCAATTTTTTTGGAAATTTAAAAATTTCCCTTTATTTTGGGAAATTTTCAAAATTTCCCAAAATAATGGGACATTTTCAAAATTATCTAAAAGAAATGGGAAATTTTCTAAATATCCCAAAAATAATTTTTAAAATTTCCCAAAATAATAGGATATTTTCAAAATTTGTCCAAAATAATGGGAATTTTTAAAATTTTCCCAAAATAATGGAAAATTTTTAAAATTTCCCAAAATGATGGGAAATTTCAGTATTTATTTCAGTTTTTCTATAGAGAATACTTTTGTATAACATTTACACATATAACACTGTTTAAGAGCAATTTTTACATAAAGAATATCATTTTTTGAGGCTTTTTCTATTGATAATGACTTTGTATTTGTCACTTTTACAAGAAAAAATTAAAAAAAAATTGCTGCTCGAACAAGTATATTACAAAAGATATCGCTCAGAGATTGTTTAAAAAAAATTACATTACAAAATAAAAGGCAAAAATTGCCTGATATAATATTAAAGTAAAAATAACCGACAAAAAATATGAAACAAACATACTCGTTATAAATTGAGAGATATAATAATCGGCAATCATAACCGGCAGAATTTGTGCGATTTAGTAAACGACAGAAATTACCGGCAGAGTTTGTGCGATATAATAAACGTCAGAAATAACCGACAGAGTTTGTTCGATATAATAAACTACAGAAATAACCGGCAGCCTTTGTGCGATATAATAAAAGGCAAAATCAACTTTTACTTTTGATCCTCGCACATGCCCTCTCCAAAAAATTCCAATTTGTAAAAAAATTTTAGTTTAAGCAAAAATTTCTCAAAAGGCAAAGCACCGATTTAAAAAAAAATTGTAATGTTTATATTTTCTAAAAAAGGGTGTCCCAACTAGAACGCAATTTTTAAATGACTGATGTCCTCCACATTCATTTCTTTAATTATAGGCAAAACTGGTTATCATTTCACTATACCGAACAACATTGACTGTTTGCGCTTGACCTGCCTTATTTTTAAGGTCCTTATTTTCAAAGGTCCAATGATTCCTCCAGCCCAAAAACCACACCACACAGTGACACATTGAGGGTGCATTTGCTTCTCATGAATCACTCGAGGATTTTCCTCACCCCAAATGCGACAATTCTGCCTATTGACGAAGCCATCAAAATGGAAATGAGCCTTGTCACTGGAGATGATTTTATCGGCAAGATCAGCATTTTTATGTTGTCTCTTCAATGCCCAATTAACGAACACTATATCTTGTTCCATACATAACACATAAATTCCGTTCTATTTGGGACACTTGGTGTTAATCTCCTAGTCTTTCCCAATCCATTGATACTAAATGCGTATATCAAGCTTTAAAAGCTCTGAAAACTTTGCCTTCCATAGCATTTTTATGCTGAATATTTGAGTATTGGAGAGTATTGTGTGCATATAAAGTTAATTGTGCACAGTGGTATTAATTCAGCAATTTCTAAACTACTGGATGGATTTTCACGAAATTTCGAAGGTCAATAGAAGAGGTGTAAGGCTTTTAGATCATTGTTTAAGAACGTATCTATAGTGGGCCAAAGTTGCCCACCTCGAGTATGTAAAAACTTTGGGGCCGTATAACTTTCGCCAATTTGGTCCGATCTGAAAGATTTGTAAATTTTCGAAAACTTTTTGAAAAAATTAATAAAAATAAAAAACATGCAATTTTTTAAAAAAATACAATACAAGATTGCCGATAAATTTTTAAATGAACCGAAAGAAAAAACTTTTTTATTATGTAAACTTTATAACACACAAAAATTCTTCAAAGTTTGTGTACCGAAAAAAGCGAAAAGTTTTTTTTCAAAAACAAGTAACATTTTTTTTTTCAATATTTATGAAAATTTTTTTCAAAACACTTAATTCGTTTTTTACATTTTCTAAAAGACTAGGCTTTACGGATCAGTATAAACTATATTTCCAAAAATTTTGGACATGCACCCTACAACCAGCTGTTGTCGATAATCAGCCGTCTTTTAACAAAACTTGAAATTTCTGTGACTGTAAAAAATTCGTTTAAGGATCTCACAACTTTTTTAATAAAATTGTATGAAGTATAATGTTCTTAAGATCTGTGCAAAAATTTAATAGAGTCGGGCTATAAATCGGGTCGCACGGACCGTTTAAAAAAAAAACTCAAATGTGCGAAAAGCGTACACTTCTGTATTCAAAAATTTTAATTTAAATTTCAGAACTTGTACTGCAAATTATATTTCTGATTTTTTTATAGGTCCATACTGTGTACAAAAATGGTCGTAATACCTTCTTTAGTTTTATAGAAAATTACAAAGTAATATTAAAAAATTATATCAACATTTTTTGGAGTCAAATATCTCTTAAACTATAAGAGATAAGGTACTACAGTAAGCAAATTGTTCTTAATTTTTTTAAGAAGTCTTCGAAAATTTAAAAATCTTTTAGATCGGAAAAATTTGGCGAAAGTTATACGGACCCAAATGTTTTACATATCAGATGGGCATCTTTGGCCCACTGTGCTACCGACTAACTAAAAGCCTAACACCTCTTCTTTTGACCTTCGAAATTTCGTAGAAATCCATCCAGTAGTTTTAAAAGTGCTGAGTAAATAACACTGTGCACTATTAACTTTATATGTACACATTAATCTCCAATACTCCAATATTCAGCGTAAAAATGCTATGGGAGGCAAAGTTTTCAGAGCATTTCATGTTAAAGCTTGATATACGCGTTTAGTGTCATTGGATTGGGAAAGACTAGGAGATTAACATCTTTTTTAAGTGCGTTAATCTTTTTACACTTTGTATCGCAAAACAAAAAAATATTATTTTTCTACTTTTTTAAGGAAAATAATTTCAATCTTTGATATTCTGTAGAAATGACATGGATAAAAGTATCACAATCTGATATGTACACCAATAAAATCTAAAAGCAATAGACTGAAATTAATTCATAATTTTAACTGAAAAATTCCCCAATTCCTAAATCGGGAAAAAAGGCTTTCAAAAAATGAGTTTTTTACTAAAATGGCAACACTGTCTCTATTTGCAGCGCGTTTCAGAAAAAACTTTTCTAATCAATAACAGATATATTGGGAAATATAAACATTATAGTTTTTTCAAATCGGTGCTTTGCCTTTTGAGAAATTTTTGCTTAAACTAAAATTTTTTTTTACAAATTGGCATTTTTTGGAGAGATCATATGCGAGGATCCAAAGCCCAATTGACAAGAAATTCATTCTCATTGCGTTTTCTTTTAAAAACTCTTTTTATGTTCCTTAAGAAAATATTTTTTATTAGTAAAATAATATAACTATCTTTTAGGGAAAAGCACAAAAAAAAATTTTTTTATGTTTCAACTTTGATTATTTTTAACTTTTAAATGAAAGAAGAATTTAAGGAATATTCTTTTGGTCCTCAGATGCGTCCACCAGATCAAAAAATGCTTAAAAATAGGTTAAAAATCAACCCAAAAATTCTTTTTCAAGCCAAAGGAGATGACCTAAACAGGTAAGCGTATTTTTTGTAGATCTTCTCAAGGATAACTTAAGTTTAAAATTTCTTTTCAATCCATCCGTAAATGGATTTTTGGCGAATTTTTAAAAAAGTCGATCACCCGATGTGACCAACTTTGAAGGTCCATCAATCACTCTCCCGACCCCTCATGGACCAGTGTTAAAATCAACTCGAATGCTCCTTGACTACCACAGTATTTAAATATCTCCAGTCGTTCAAAAGTTACAGAATTATTAAAAAAAGCGTCCGTAAACCACTGTGTATCGTTTGGTATGTTGGGAAAACACAAGGTTTTTTATGTTTTCATAATTTTTAAATTATTTGACCGATTTTTTTTAACTTTTTAATGAAAAACAAATGTGTCCGTAGCTCTTACAGTGGAGATACGGACTCATGTTGCTTTAGTTTTGGCTTTCATTTACAAATTCTTAGACAAATACAGTACAAATTACCTCGGGTTCGGTAATAAATGTCATGTCGAGTTAATATAAATTTTAAGCTATGTAATCGAATTTCAGAACAAACTTTTTTTTGAGTATTTTGATATGTGCTAAAAAAATCGATTAAAAAATGTGTATGGCTTCCTTAAGAAATAATATAGACATATACAGGGTCAATACTTGTGGCGGTAAATCCTTACCAACCATTGCATATTTTTAATAAGGTATAGAAATCACATATCCTCATCTGAAATGCAGAAGGGTATAAAACACTTTTATATAGGAGATATAATATTATTTTAAACTAAAAGTATTGCGATTTTTCTGCATTGCACATACATTGATCGGAAAATGAAACACCCTTATTACAGCCTATAGTAAAATTGGAAAAAAATAGAGGAAATAAATTTACAGTTAGAAATTTTTGATTGAAAAACACTTTTAAATAACAAGAGAAAAAAGATACTTGTGGTGTACGAGTTGTTACCAAAAGCACAGTGTAAAATTTTGTCAAAATCGGTCTATAAATAACTGAGATATCCCCAAAACAAAAAACTTGATTTAGCGCAAATTGCACAAAGTATGTTACAAAAGTAAAGTACAGAGTGGAAAGAGTTTTTGGTCAATTAGAAGTATGTATCTTTCTGAAAACGGATTTAGGTGAATCCTACAAAAAAGACTAATATATGTATTGTATATACATATATTGCAGTGTTTTGTTTAGTAAACTTTTTGAAAAAGATAATAAGACAAAAGAAAAAGAAAATTTTAAAAACTTTATATTTCTATAATAACTGAATTCTTTTCTTTTTGCCTTTTGGTATAAAAAGACATTTTCCACCTGTGTCGGTCATATCTAACGTAACTCCTATTATGGGAGGCATTCTTTTTGATAGGGACAAATCAGTCTCTAACTCAAATTCAATAAACCCCTTATACTTGTTAATGAGCAGAGCCGGTGTTCATGCAGAACGTGGTCACTCGGATGTGTCTCCCTTTCTGATACAAAGGTCTATTGATGATGTCGCAGGAAAAGTAAAATTCTGTAAGAAATTGAGATCTGGACAACTTCTTATACAATGCTTTAATGGAAAACAAGCAAATAAAATTATCAAAATCATAAGTTTATCTTTGAATATATTTGTGAAAGTGGAAAAACATAATACACTAAATAAGTCTAAGGGAATCTTTTACTCAAATGAACTACGAAACTTAACTGATGAGGAACTCTTGAGCGAAATACAAGAACAAAACCCTAATGTGTTAGAAATCAAGAGGTTTAAAAAAAGAGATCCCAAAAGCAGACAACTGTCATCAATTGATATTGGACCCGAAAAGATATTGCTTGGTTACATGTATACTGTAATAAAACCATATATACCCAACCCTCTTCGGTGCTTCAAGTGTTTCCAATTCGGCCACGTGTCGGATGGATGTCTTTCAGAACAAAAAATTTGTTCACATTGTAGCAAACCTGAACATACACCAGTTGATGAAACAGGCAAACGAAAAAAGTGTAATAGAGAAGCAAAATGTGTAAATTGCCAACAACAGCACAACAGCTTTTCTAAGCAATGCGTTATATATAAAAAAGAATATGACATACTAAAGATTAAAATTATTCAGAAAGAAACACTGAACGAAGCTCGAAAGGAATATGAAAAACAAAATCAACTACCAACAACATACGCCAATGCAGTCAAACCATGTAATTGTAAATGCAAATGTCAAGAAGAATTAATAAATATAAATACGAATGGAAAAGAGAAAGAAAAAACAACAACTGATCCCGTGGTAAAAACAACACCAAACTCTCCAGTGCGCCAAATAACTAAAACAGATGGATCAAAAATCGAACTACTGTCAAGAAATATATCAAAGAGGAAAAAACGTGAACTAACAAATGCAGAAAAGAAGAAGAAAGAGAATTCAACAAAAGCATTATTAACAACAAATGCTAACCTAAAACAAAATAACGATGATAGTAAAGATGACTCCAGCGTCTCTTACTTTAATGAGTAGTCAATATAAAATGATACAATGGAACTGTAACGGAATTTCACATCATTTTGACGAGCTAAAACTTATTTTAACTAATTTTAACTGTTTCGCTTTGTGCGTTCAGTAAACTAGATTTAAATCGAATAATTACACTAATCTAAAAAATTATATATGCTTTTTTAAGAATACAACTTCATCCACTACTGCTTGCGGTGGATTTTGTATATATCTCAATAATTTGTTTGACGGAGAAGAACTAACAATATTATCGCAGTATCAAGTTGTTGCTATTAAAGTGAAATATCCAATAAAATTCATAATTTGTTCAATATATCTACCAGGTTCAGAAAATATTTGCGAAAAAGATATAAGCGATATAACAGCCCAATTTGATTTACCGTATCTCCTCTTGGGAGACTTTAATTCTCATAATTCCTTATGGGGTTCATCTAGAGCGTGAACCGCCTTGGTATAGCAGGTTAGTCATCCGCCTAGCATACCAGAGGCCCAAGTTCGATCCCTTTCAAAAAAGCGACGGTTCACCTCATAACTCAGCTAGCCACTGGTTATTGAGTATTAGGCTATGTAAAACTTCACTAACTAATGCATTTGCCTTTCGGAGGTGGCGTTAAAACGTAGGTCCCTTTCAATGAGTCTAAAAATAGAATCGGATGCAGCTTATTGTCTGAGAGAAGTACCCCTGGTTCCAATTGGAATGTTGTCGGGGAATTATATATATATATATGTTCATCTAGAACAGATTCTAGGGGAAAGATAGTGGGACAATTTATAAATAACAACAACCTAAACATACTAAATAGACCGGAGTGTGCAACACACTTCAGTCTTGCCTACAAATCTTTTAGTAATATAGACTTAAGTTTAATATGTCCAAATATTAACCATCTTTTTGAATGGAATGTCTGTGACGATTTATATAATAGTGATCATTACCCAATTGTTATCAGTCCAAATAATTTTTCACCTAACCTTGAACGAAGACCTAGATGGAATATGAAAAAAGCAAAATGGGAAGACTTTAGATGTAATTTTACAGAAGATCTGTCCAGTCATAACAACATAGATATAATTGAAAGACACATAAGTAGTGCAATAGAAAAGAAGTTCCTTGGTGGAATGAAAACATAAAATCTCTCATTAAAGAAAGAAGAAAATTGCTACAAAATTTTAAACAAAATTGTACCTCTGAGAACTTAGCAAAATTCCTAAGGGTTAAATCCAGAACTCGTAAGATTTCTGCGAGTCGATAAACCTTCGAACACCTTCGTCAGAAGTAGGGTAGAAGTGGGAGCATTTACCACTTTTTTTAAAGTGCTCCAGGTTTCTTACAGTGAGAGTTATCACAACTTTTTTGTTCTTCATAGGTATCTACTTATATATGTTTGCTTTAAACTGTGTTGGTTCAGATTGCCTACGGCTTTTCTTTATGTATCAAATTTGCAAAATAGCAAATTAACTAAAAGTAACCAATTTGACCCATCCATGGGGCACATTTGCCAATAAGTTGGGTACAAAAAAGAAGTAAAAAAATTGTTGTAATAAAGTAAATTTTTACATCTATAAAGCTTTAATATACAAAACAAACAAACCAAAAAATTAAATCCACGTGGATAAATTAAAACAGTAAAAATTTCAGAGGTCAAAATTTAAACTATTGGGCCTCTGTTAACATTGTACTGTGACATCAAAATAAAAAAAAATGTTGTGATGGAAGATGGATTAGGCCTTGCAACCAAAATACGATATCCTTTTTAGGGATATTACAAATGTCGGACTCAAAAAAATGTCGACGAGTTGCTTTGTTATATAGGTATGGCAAATGTGCTCCAGGTAGAGTCCTTAGATGTAAGGAACTATTTTTCACATAAGAAATAGATTTATTGATAAAAACTAAAAATATTTGTTCTCAATACTATATTGTTTATTAAACTAATGAATAATTTCTTAGGATAAAAAAAAACTAAGGAAAATATTACAAAAATACTTGTAGCAAAATATTTTTTCAGGATCTGCTAAAACCATAAATCAAGCAGTCAAAATTTGAGATATAGAATATCAATGATAAACAAATATAAAATCGATTACAGCATCAAAAAAGATAAGTTAGTTTTCAAGAAAACTAGTGGTGGCAAATGCGCCCCTATGGCAAATGGTCCCCCTCCTACCCTATATAGAAAAATTAAATCTTTGAATGGTCTCTCTTCATTCCATACAATCTCAGCTATAGAAGATAATTATAAATTGTTAACTGAAAACACTGACATTTCTAATTTCTTAGCAAAAAATTTTGCAAAGAACTCATCATCTTCCAATTTTTCGAAGAAATTTTATGATTATTCAAGGGGCACTTCTTTTCCTCTTAATTTCATAAATAATGATGAGGTCTATAATAAAAGTTTTACTTTAATGGGATTTAAATCGGCGCTAAAATCATGCAAGGGAACCTCTCCGGGGCCTGACAACATAAGATATGAAATGCTAAACAAATTAGATATAAAAGCCACGAAATATCTCTTAGAATTTTACAATATAATTTGGATGAAGCAGGTATTTTCGAGCAAATGGAGGGATGCGCTTATTATCCCAATATTGAAACCGGGTAAAGATAGCCTGAAAACAAATAATTACAGACCGATCTCTCTTACAAATTGTATGTGTAAGGTCCTAGAAAGAATGGTTAACAAAAGGCTAGTTTATTATTTAGAAATAAATAATGCCCTACATATAAATCAGTCTGGTTTTAGGAAGAATAGAGGGACAATAGATAATTTAGCGGTGTTAACATTCCGACATTATGGAAAGTTTCGCCTTAAAAAAGCACCTAATAGCAGTCTTTTTCGATCTAAAGAAAGCTCATGATTGTGTCTGGAAACAACTGATATTCAAAAAATTAAGTGCCTCCAATATACAGGGAAATATGGCTGCCTTTATTTCGAACTTTTTACAAGACAGAAAATCCTACTGTTTAGTTGGAAACTCGCCATCATATTATTTTGATCTCGAAAATGGACTCCCACAGGGATCCGTTATAAGTGTCACCCTTTTTCTTTTAGCATAGTTAAAAAAATTCAGCTGACCATTAATAAGTTAGAAAAATGGAAGGAAAAGAGTGGGTTTCAATTTAACGAAGATAAAACAGTGGCAATTAAATTTTCGAGACGCTTAATATCCTCCAACAGTAGTAGCACCATAAAGTTATGTGGCAAAGATATTCAATTTGTAAAAGAACACCAGTTTCTGGGTGTCACATTTAATAGAAAATAAACATTCAAACCCCATATTAAGAAAATTAAAGCTAAAGCAAACTCAAAATTGAATATTATTAAAATATTAAGACACTATCAATTTGGTTCAGACCCATAATCGCTTCTAAAAATTTTACACTCAATCGTTCTTCCTACCATTGATTATGCGTCAGTGTCTGCCAACAAAACAGATACAAATAGTTTGGAATCCATTCAAATTACAGGAATAAGACTTTCTATTGGCGCATTTAGAACTACTCCTGCATGTAGCCTTCAAGTTTTATCATCGTCTCCTCCTTTACATCTTAGAAGATTAAGATATTTACTTAATTATACACTAAAAATCCTTTCAATGCAAAATCATCCCTTATACTCAATGGTAACCAGCAGCTCGAAAATATAACTTCTTAGGCAAAAACATGCAAGACTCCACCCGTTTTACGTTAGAGCTGCATTAGAAATGTCCCAGATTACCTCAAGATACACCATAGATACAAATACGATCGAGAATAGAAAATTATGTGACACAGCACCATGGTGTTTTTCTGAAATTAATGTAGATTTATCCCTCGCAACCTGTAACAAGCGTAATATGTCATCCTCTGAGGTACATCAGAAGTTTTTGGAATTGATTAACTCCGTATATCCCAATCATAATTACCTTTTTACTGACGGCTCAGTTATGAATGAGAAAGCTGGATTTGCAATATATAGTAACTCTATTATCATCTCGAACCGTATTTTAGATTATTCCTCCATTTATACCTCCGAATTACTTGCTATAAAAACTTGTATTGAGAATATTACAAATTATGACAAAAAAAAACTATCATATCTGACAGTAGAAGCGCTTTGCAGAGTCTACAAAATCCGTTTAGTACTAATATAATCGTAAATCAAATAAGAGAAACCCTTACAAAATTACCTGGAAATAAAATCAGTTTATTATGGGTACCAAGCCACTTAAATATAACAGGTAATGAAAAGGCAGACTTTTTCGCAAAAAATTCTCTGGAGCAATCGGTATCAGCAGATTACAAATTTCAGTATTCAGACTATAAGCAATGGATTCGAAGATACGTATCTGATCTATGGAATGAATCATGGAATAACAACAACTCGTCTAAAATATATTTAATACAAAAAACATTGAAGTTAAGTTTAATAGAACAACCTTACCAAAATCAGAGTTTGTTAAATTAAATCGACTGAAAATGGGCCATTGTTTATACTCCCACAAACACATAATTGAGAAAACTCAACCTCCACTTTACACTTGTGGCAGTGAGCTAAAAGTCTTTCATTTTACAACCAAAACGTGTGAAACACAAAATACATAATATAGAAATACTTAAAAATGAAACCGAATTTAAAAATTTTAAAAAATTCATGACAGAGATTAATTTATATAACTCGATTTAAATCTACAATTTAGTATCTTTTTTCCTAGAATTAAGAAAAATTAAAATTTATGTAATTAAAACTTTTTAGCCCATATAACCTCTATAGTGTTGTGTTGTATATTGTATGTATTATATTGATTTTCTAATCTGAAAAAGTTTCAAATCTCGATAATTAACACGCCTTTTAAATGTATGTATGTCCTCATACATTTCATTTTTAGGCGATATATGAATAATACTTTAGTTAGTGAATGAATAACCTTGTTTTATATCGGGTCTAAAACATTTTTGAGGTAGATTAAAATACAAACAATTTCACAAATTACGCAACGTTGTAACATTTCAAACCTTGAGAGAGGTCGTATTGCATATATAATGCATATCTCTTTGAAATTAGAGGACTGAATAGATGGTTGCTTTAATGAGAATATTTAGCGGACCTATTTAGATTAGACTTTTGGCAACAACACTTACGTAAGATATTAATAATGGCCATCATAATGTTCAAAAGTCACTTATTTAAGACATATTTCGGTATGCTGAAATCTAGTTTGATGAGCTTCTAGATGGCATACCGACATAACTTATGTGTATAGGTATTAGATGCTAATAGTGTTCTACGAAGTACACTTTTAAATTGCAACATATAGTTCTACTTACAACTGAGATATAGCCAAAACTCGAAATTGATGCTAAATTACATTTTTTTTATACCCTTCACCAATAGGTGAAAGGGTATTATAAGTTTGTGATTCCGTTTGTAATTTTTTTATTAGTGATCGTAGAAATATAATAAATAATAAAAATTATACCGATCGACTCAGAATCGGGAGGAGATTCGATTAAGCGATGTCCGTCAGTCTGTCTGTCCGTCTGTCTGTCTGTTGAAATCAAGTTTCTGAAGCCCCTGGAGGATGGACTTACATAAATTATATATCAGATTTTAGGAAATTCTCCCGCAATGAACGCTATTAAATTTAAAATCGGTTTATAAACACCGAAAATATCGAAAAAATACCAAAAATTAGACGAAAATTTTAAAATTTTTGATTGAAACACACTTTTAAATAACAAGAGAAAAAAGATACTCCTGGTGTACATGTGATAATATGTTATATATCAGATTGTAGGAAATATTTTCCCAAAGCACTCTGTAAAATTTTATCCAAATCGGTCCATAAACAACTGAGATATCGCCAAAACACTGAATTTGATGTATCGCAAATTGCCCAAAGTACACATTAGAGAATGTTTGTTGAAAAAATTAAATGCAGAAATAGGAAAAACTATCCTCCTTTAGTACGGACCTACATAAATTTTATATCAGATTTTAGGAAATTCCCCCACCAAGCACGTTATTAAATTTTATCAAAAGCGGTCTATAAACAATTGAGATATCGCCATAACACTACATTTGATGTACAGCAAATTGCCCAAAGTAAGTGTCTAAGAAATTTTGTTTACATTTTGTAAGTATTGTTTCAGCGATATCTCAGGTGTTTATGGACCGATTGTGATGAAATTTGACATCGTTCTTTATGGGAGCATTTTCTAAAATCTAATATATATACTCCACAAATATGATTATGAATACCATTCAAATTGTACCGATCAACTTAGAATCGGCACAAGAATCGATTTCGCGACCTCCGTCCGTCTGTCCGTCCGTCTGTTTGTTTGCCCATCCGTCCGTCTGTTTGTTTGTCCGTCCGTCTACATGTCCGTCCGTCTACCTGTCTGTCCTTTTTATTCCCTTCACCAATAGGTGAAAGGGTATTATAAGTTTGTGATTCAGTTTGTAATTTTCGTAGTGATCGTAGACCCCATAAAAATTATACCGATCGACTCAGAATCGGGAGGAGAATCGATTAAGCGATGTCCGTCTGTCTGTCTGTCTGTCTGTCTGTCTGTCTGTCTGTCTGCCTGTCTGTCTGTCCGTCTGTCTGTCTGTCTGTCTGTCTGTTGAAATCAAGTTTCTGAAGCCCCTGGAGGAAGAACCTACATAAATTATATATCAGATTTTAGGAAATTCTCCCGCAATGAACGCTATTTAATTTCATTAAAATCGGTTTATAAACACCGAAAATATCGAAAAAATACCAAAAATTAGACGAAAATTTTAAAATTTTTGATTGAAACACACTTTTAAATAACAAGAGAAAAAAGATAATCCTGATATACATGTGATAATATGTTGTATATCAGATTGTAGCAAATAGTTTCCCAAAGCACTCTGTAAACAATTGAGATATCGCCATAACACTACATTTGATGTACAGCAAATTGCCCAAAGTAAGTGTCTAAGAAATTTTGTTTACATTTTGTAAGTATTGTTTCAGCGATATCTCAGGTGTTTATGGACCGATTGTGATGAAATTTGACATCGTTCTTTATGGGAGGATTTTCTAAAATCTGATATATATACTCCACAAATCTGATTATGAATACCATTCAAATTGTACCGATCAACTCAGAATCGGCACAAGAATCGATTTCGCGACCTCCGTCCGTCTGTTTGTTTGCCCGTCCGTCTACCTGTCTGTCCGTCCGTCTACCTGTCTGTCCTTTTTTCTGTTGTAGTCAAGTTCTTGGAGCTCCGGTTTTGTCGATATCAGGTGTTTATTTTGATGAAATTTAATAGCGTCCTAAATTCTGATGCATTTGCGTTTATGCGATATTTCAGGTGTTTTGATCGACAATGATTAAATTCAGGTGGGACAATATCCTAAAATTTTGTGTAAAATCCAGGAGCTCCACAAATCTGATTTTAGTTGACAGACACACTGCATTTATCTCGATTTTGTGTCTGACTTTTGAACATTATGATAACGTTTGAGAATGTATTATATATCAAATTATAGGTAATCTTCCTAAGAAGTCCAAAAATGCAGCTAAGTACATGATATCCGTTCAAAACCTACATATGTATGTATGTATCTCACATATCAACGATAATTTAAGTTTTTTAATTGCAATTGGGAGAAATCCGTTCACGTTTGACAATTGCTCCAGTATAACTTCGCCTAAGGCAATCTCTTAGTAGCTAATAAATTACAAATTATAATAGATACGATAATGACATTTAGTTTAAAGACATTGTACAATATTGTTATTCAAGGCGATAGCGCCTAAAATAAACTTTCTAGAGGGACAACATTTGACAAAAGTATTTCTGATTTCCTGAAAAGTTCGGTATTGAAAATGTTCACATTTAGTGAAATCTCCCATATAACCCCGACCGGGAATCACTTTAATGCTGATAAATTAAATCACACTATGATTGCATAAAGAACTAGAGCAAAACTTTCCAAACATCCATCGGACAGATCGAAACAACAATACATCCCAAATATTATTGATGAAGTGTTCATTTTAATTAATTAACTAACTACAGATAAGCAAGTAAATCTTTAATAACTTTTCCGACAAAGCTGATATTCATCCATTCAAAAGCTATATATTTCACGTATGTATCTAAAACTAAGAGTGTATACCCTATAATTTTAAGGCTTATATACATTGACAATCATTGTTAAAGCTTTTACCTAAATCAGTCCGCTAACTTCAGAGTTTTACATAACTAATCAAGAACTTCTACTAGTTGGATAATTCGTACCAATTAAAGTGCAGAACCCTCACTGGGCACTGTGTTTTTGGGTTGCATGCCAAAATACTTAATCTTCATAATATCGATGTGCTTTTGCAAATCTAAGGGCATCTACATTTTGAAGCATCTTTTCTGCATGGTTTATCTGGTCTATCGAACTTTATTAAATGTTCGTAAAATATGTGTCTATTTTATTTCTAAGCTAGACATCAGCCACCTGCCCAACCTAACCTTTGGGTCCATAACTATTCTAAATGATGACGCCACCGAAAAGCTTTTCGTTTTCCGACTCTTAATTTTAAAGACTCTTTGCATATAATACTAGTATAACCAAATATTGCTAGGAATTACATTGAGTACGAACAACAGAAAATTAATATACATATCAAGCATTTGTGTGGAGCTCAACTTAGTCAGTAATCAGGAACTATATAATTATCAATATATTCTTACGATTTTGTACTTTACTTTTAGAACACCATTGGTGAAGGGTATCCAAGATTCGGCAAAGCCGAATATACCACTCTTACTTGTTAGAATTTAGAATTCACAATTTTATGCAATTTATCGCGAAAAAATCACTACTTGAAGTGAAATATAGGTGTGATGTAATACTTTTATGCCATTTTTATACCCTTCACCAATAGGTGAAAGGGTATTATAAGTTTGTGATTCCGTTTGTAATTTTTATTAGTGATCGTAGACCCCATAAAAATTATACCGATCGACTCAGAATCGGGAGGAGAATCGATTAAGCGATGTCCGTCTGTCTGTCTGTTGAAATCAAGTTTCTGAAGCCCTTGGAGGATGGACCTACATAAATTATATACCAGATTTTAGGAAATTCTCCCGCAATGAACGCTATGAAATTTGATTAAAATCGGTTTATAAACACTGAAAATATCGAAAATTTTAAAATTTTTGATTGAAACACACTTTTAAATAACAAGAGAAAAAAGATACTCCCTGGTGGGAAATGGTCCCCCAAAGCACTATGTAAAATCTTATCAAAAGCGGTCCATAAACAACTGAGATATCGCCAAAACACTACTTGTGATGTACAGCAAATTGCCCAAAGTACGTGTCTAAGAAATTTTGTTTACATTTTGTAAGTAGTGTTTCAGCGATATCTCAGGTGTTTATGGACCGATTGTGATGAAATTTGTGGGAGGATTTCCTAAAATTTGATATATAAACTCCACAAATCTGATTATGAATACCATTCAAATTATACCGATCGACTCAGAATCGGCAGGAGAATCGATTTCGCGACGTCCGTCCGTCTACCTGTCCGTCCGTCCGTCCGTCTACCTGTCTGTCCTTTTTTCAGTTGTAGTCAAGTTTTTGGAGCTCCTGTTTTGTCGATATTTTAGATGTTTATTTTGATCAATTTTAATAGCGTTCTTCGCAGCGGGTTACCTAAATTCTGATGCACTCGGTAATTTGTGGTAGATATAATTTAGTGCTTAAGCAATATTTCAGGTGTTTTGATCGACAACGATGAAATTCAGGGTGGGACGATATCCTAAAATTTTGTGTAAAATGCATATGGGTATACCTTCCAGGAGCTCCACAAATCTGATTTTAGCAGACACACTGCATTTATCTTAATTTTGTGTCTGACTTTTGAACATTATGATACATACTCAAATGTATGTATTATATATCAAATTACAGGTAATCTTCCTAGGAAGTACAAAAATTCAGCTTAGTACATTATATCCGTTCAAATCCTACATATGTATGTATGTATCTCACATATCAACGAAAATTTAATTTTTTTAATAGCAATTGGGAGAAATCCGTTCACGTTTGACAATTGCTCCCGTATAACTTCGCCTAAGGCAATTTCTTAGTAGCTAATAAATGACAAATTATAATTATCTTTATACTAAATGTCATCGTATCTATTATAATAGATACGATTATTACATTTAGTACACTCAGAAAAAAGACATGTACTAAATTTGAGGAAAAATAATTCCTTAAAAATAGTATAAAAAATTCCTTATTCGGAGTAAGTTTTTACTCAAAACTAGGAAAAATTGTTACATTCTAGTAAAAAATACAACATTTAAATAAAAAATTTATAGTTCATATACTAAAAAATAGTTAAGATTTTTCTATAGAAAAATTGGAAGAATTTTGTAAAATATTATTTATTTTAGGGAAAATTTTGTTAAAAACTAGTAAATATGTCCTAAATTTTAGTTCATCACATCGTAAAACAAGGTAATATTGACTTTAGTTCAAAAAATTTGATTGAGTAAATGATTTACTCAAAAATAGTTCATAAAATTGAACTTACTTAAAATCTGGAAGTAGTTGTCGTAAATTTAAGTTCATTATTTTCCTAATTACTAGAAAGTTATACTTAAATTTAGAAAACTTTCTACATTTTAAGAAAAATTTATTTAAAATTAGTTCAGATAAATTACAACGTCCAATAGTATATAATTTTCTTATAATAAATAAAATTGTAATAATATTTAAAAGTTATATACTAATATTTAAGAAAATTTTCCTTAAAATTAGTTCAGATAAATCAAAATAAATCATGTTCAAATTTATGAAGTAATTAGGAAAAATTTTTTTATAATGAGTAAAAATGTACTAATTTCTTGAAAGTTATATGCTAATATTTAAGAAAAATTTCCTAAAAATTGTATTGAAAAATAAATGTCAATAAATTATTTTCATTTATAATTTATTTTCAATATTCTGTGTTATTGTTCTGTGATAGTTTTTTATTAATTTCGGTAAAATCGCGCTCTCAAAGACTCCAAGAGCAGCTTCATCTGCTTATGCAAGAGCCCATGATTAGTTCTTGTTGAGAGGATGTTGGTAAGTATGATTCTTTTTTTGATTTCAATACATACACTAACATATGTCATTGTTTATATTTACTGCGGTACCAAGGTGGGCAAATTCTTTAACAAACTCCACGATGATGTATGGTCCAATTGCTTGCTAGAAGATACCATCAGCAAGAAAAAGGCGACAGTCACTTCACTCAATGTGCACCCCTCAGTTTCATCGGCAAACGCGAATAACATGTGCGTTCTGCTAAAAATTGTGCAACTTGTATTAACTGCAGCATCACGTAAGAAGTTAAGTAAGGTAAGTAGTGTCCATTTGTTTGATTTATCTGGTCTAAAGTCACATTGGTAGTCCCTCTTTTTGTGCACTGGACAAAGACCACTTGCAGAAGTGTTTCTTCGCTCTCAGCATGTCACCTGATTTCCGTGATTGCCCTTACAGGAGAAACCCGATATTAGTTTCAGAGCAGCTTTCTTTTCCAATCTTTGCGTTATTATTACCAAAGATTATTTTCACGTCGTGTCTTGGGCAGCTACCATAAACTTCTTTAAGTTTAGGGTGTGCACAAATCAGGCTTAGATCAAACTGGACTGCAATCATATCACATTTGTATTTATCGATTACATCCATCAACTGGATTAAAGCAACTCCTCTGTAAAGAGTTCGGATGTTTCAGGTGCAGATCCTTAAATCATGATAATTTATTCGTTTGCGGTGGTCGATAACATTAGGGGGTGCCGTTTTTTTATAATTTTTTATTTTTCATAGTAGGAGTTTTTTTCCAGGAGTAGGTTACTTGCCTGAGATTCTAATCCAACTTTTTGTGCTTGGAGTTGTCATCACAAGTAACAATATGATTGGTAGGCTCAAGCACCATTTCCGTTTATCAAATTTGCCTTTTAACGTCACTCGGCTTTAATTCATATGGGACCCTATTTCCTGGCATTTAATGATTTATTGTATGACTCTTAATAATAAATCAAGTGTTTCCTGCGTAATGCTTCTAATTCCCCATTTTAAAACTTTTTCAGCAGCCGTTTTCTTCAAATCAAAAAAGGACTTCCCTGCATATTAAGGCTCAAACCATGTAAGTGATGCAGTTTTTATATTAGGGTGGGTCTTTTTCAATGTTTGCCAGGAGGTTGTTATATATTAAATATCAATTCAATGTCAAATTTAAAGAAAGATGGGCTTAGTGACAGAGATTAAAATAACTCCAAAAGCGATCTTCTAAATGGAGAGTTGTTGGATTTAGGTACTGTTTTTCTATTATAATAAATTAATGGGCAAGTATTCAAGGTAAATACATTTTTAGATTGAGCTTTTGCGTAATACATTGATAAGTATCTAAAATAAAAAAAATCGTATAGGTGTTTTAAGTAACAGTTAATTATAGGGCTTACAGTAAAGGGAAAAACTTAACACATTATTTATTAATACAAAATCGAAAAAATTGTGAGTAAAACTCAAAAGTCATTGTTTGGTATAAATTTTGTTCTTTTATCCAAACACTTTTATTTACTCATGTTTATTGACCATCAGATGGACGAATATAAACCGAACCGGGTCAAATTGTCGGCAATGGACATGGGTTGATAAAAGTGTTGGGCTATATGAACGAAATTTATACCAAACAACTATTTTTGACATTTGATATATATTAATTTTAAACTTTATTTTCTTTAATTTTTTCGATTTAGTAATAATAAAAATAAATTATGTATTTTACTTGTTATCAGTTAAAAAGTTTATTTCCCCTAACTAACTGTATTCTCTAAATAAAAAATTTTAAAAAATATATACTTTATTTTATATTTTTTGCAAAATGACCTTTGATTAGTTAAATTGGGAAGACTAAGGACCTCTAGTGTTCCGTAGCCAAAGATGCCGTGCGTCACGAAGAGCGTCCCTTCCATGTTATTTTATCAAATTAAATAACAATTTCACTATGAAAAGGCTTTAATATTTTTCAATGTATTATACGACAGTTAATTCTGAAGTACGATTTTTTTATTTATTTACCTTATAAAATTTGTCTTCATTAATGAATACATTAATATTAATACTTATCTAATTTCCAATAACTCACACTATGAACCAAAATTCTTTTATATTGAAGTTTATATTGCATTTTCAAATAAATAAATTCTTAAACTTGTAAAAGAAGATCAGATATTTAATGGCAAAGAATGGGTAATGAAATACATTGAGTAAGAAGTTATTTATATTAGAAGAAACTTTCACAAATACGAATGTGGGAAATTTCAAAACTACTTCATCCATTTTTTATTTCTATGACCTTTAATTTATTGTATTGTTTTATATAAGTTGATTGGAATTTCGGTAAAACCAAAAGTACTCCCATTTTTCGCCATAAGAACCAGTCTAAATAAAATTTTTTATAAAATTTTGTTTTGTCTCGGAAAATATTTCTTCGGGATAATTAAGGTTGCATTTAAAAAAAATAAGGTGCACTCTAATTTATATATTATTTCTTATTATATAACTTCTTATTATTTTTTATTTAATTATGTATATGTATTTATGTTATAAAAAATATTTTTGTAAATTTATGAAAATATATTAATAAAAATACTTTATACCATTTTTAATACTTTTGTTTTATAAAGGGGATACATTTTTTTTAGAAAATAATTTTACTTAATTTTAGTTCTTTTTTGTATAATTTAGGAAATATAAAATTCAGATAAATATATAATTTACTGAAAATTAGAAATAAGTTTCATTAATGTAGAAAATATTTTATAATGGGAATGAATATTTTTCTAAATATAAGGATTAAACTTATTTATTTTCTGACTGTTTTTCCCACTCTTAAGGAAAATATTTCCTAAAAATTATAAATTTTTTACAAGATCTAAATAAATAATTTACTGAATTTCAGTACTCTACTTTTATTGTAGAAAATTTGATCATAAGTTTACTGCAGTTTTTACTTGTTTTAAGTAAAAATAAATTATCTTTTAACTAAAATGAAGGAAAATTTTCCTTAATTAAAGCATTGCTAAATATTTATCTGAACTAAATTAAAGGAAATATTTAGTTGTTTTTAAGACGTTTTCAGATAAAATATGAACTAAATTATAGTAATTTTTTTTCCAAGTTTTTAGTTAAATTTTATTTGATTTAAGTTAAAATTTGTTTGATATAAGGAATTTTGTCAAAAACTTAAGGAAAATTTTTTCCTGTAATTAAGTAATTTTTTTACTCAATTGTTGTAAAAAACGGCTTTGGCGCCATACGACAACCATTTTTTCCTCAAATTTAGTAAATTTTCCTATATTTTAGTTCATTTTTTTTCTGAGTGTATAAAGACGTTGTACAATATCGTTATTCAGGGCGATAGCGCCTAAAATAAACTTTCTAGAGGGACAACATTTGACAAAAGTATTTCTGATCTCTTGAAAAGTTCGGTATTAAAAATTATTCATCTTAATTAGTTAACTAACTTCAGATTAATAAGTAAATCTTCAATAAATTTCCCGCCAAAGCTGATATCCATTCATTTAAAAGCTATATATTTCACGTATGTATCTAAAACTAAGAGTGTATACCTTATAATTCTAAGGCTTGTATACATTGACAATCATTGTTAAAGCTTTGACCTAAATCAGTCCGCTAACTTCAGAGTTTTACATAACTAATCAAGAACTTTTACTAGTTGGATAATTCGTACGAATTAAAGTGCACAACCCTCACTGGGCACTGTGTTTTTGGGTTGCATTCCAGAATACTTAATCTTCATCAAATCGATGTGCTCTTGAAAATCTAAGGGCATCTACATTTTGAAGCATCTTTTCTGCATGGTTTATCTGGTCTATCGAACTTTATTAAATGTTCGTAAAATAGACACATATCACTTTAGAATCCAAGTGACGCTGCCTTAGACATCAGCCACCTACCCAACCTTACCCTTGGGTCCATAACTATTCTAGATGATGACGCCACCGAAAAGCTTTTCGTTTTCCGACTCTTAATTTTAAAGATTCTTTGCATATAATACTATTATAACCAAATATTGCTAGGAATTACATTTAGTATGAACAAAAGAAAATTAATATACATATGAAGCATTTGTGTGGGCCTCAACTAAGTGAGTAATCAGAAATTATCAATATATTCTTACGATTTTGTACTTTACTTTTGGAACACCATTGGTGAAGGGTATAAAAGATTCGGCAAAGCCGAATATACCACTCTTACTTGGTAAAAACTGTATTTTTAAAAATTTTTTTTTAAAATTCGACATCGAAGTTTAGTATCTTACCGATATCCTAAAATCTGGTATATAATTCGTCTGGGTACACCCACCAGGAGCTCCACAAACTTGATTTCAACAGACAGACAGACCTTTCACCTTTTGGTGAAGGGTATAATAAAACAAAAATAAAAAAAGTTATTATACCCTTCACCAAAAGGTGAAAGGGTATTATAAGTTTGTCATTCAGTTTGTAATTTTTCCATTATTCATCTTAGACCCCATAAATATAATATCGGTCGACTCAGAATCGCCGAAAGAGAGTCGATTTAGTCATGTCCGTCTGTCTGTCTGTTGAAATCAAGTTTGAGGAGCTCCTGGTGGGTGTACCCAGACGAATTATATACCAGATTTTAGGAAATTTCCCTACACAGCACGCTATTTAATTTCATTAAAATCGGTCCATTTTTGAATTACATACCAGATTTTAGGAAATTTCCCTACGCAGCACGCTATTTAATTTCATTAAAATCGGTCTTTAAACACCCGAGATATCGTTAAAATACTAAACTTCGATGACGAATTTTAAAATTTTTTTTTAAAAAATACAGTTAAAAAAATTAAATTCTCATCGAATTTTGAATTTTGGCGATATCTCTGGTGTTTATGAACCGATTTTGATAAAATTTAATAGCATGTTGCATTGGAGTATTTTCTAAAATCTGATATGTAATCTGATATATAATAAAAAATACTGTTTAAAAAAAAAAATTAAATTTGTCAATTTGCCTACAACGATAACTTTTGCTTTGGCGATATCTCGGTTATTGATCTACTGATTTTGATGAAATTCAATAGTGTGCTGCGCTGAATGATTTCCTAAAATTTGATATACAGTTCAAAAAACTTTTTTTTTTAAACACAGTTTTTTGACGAAATTCAAAACTTTTTTCTGAAAAACACAGTTTTTTAAAAAAAATTTGTTTAATTTCTCATCGAATTTTGAATTTTGGCGATATATCTGATGTTTATAGACCGATTTTGATAAAATTTAATAGCATGTTGTGTTGGAGTATTTTCTAAAATCTGATATCTAATTCAAATTTTTTTTTTAAATACTGTTTTTAAAAAAAAATTTTGAAAATTTGTTAATTTGAGTACATCGATAACTTTTGCTTTGGCGATATCTCAGTTATTAATCGATTTTGATGAAATTCGATAGTGTGTTGCTTTGAATGATTTCTTAAAATTTTATATAAAGTTCAAAAAGCTTTTTGTAAAAAACATAGTTTTTTGAAAAAACATAGTTATTTTGAAAAATACAGTTGTTAAAAAAATTTTAATTCTCATCGAATTTTGAATTTTGGCGATATCCCTGGTGTTTATAGAAAATAAAAAGCATCGGATTTCGAGTTTTGGCTATATCTCAGTTGTAGGTAGAACTATATGTTGCAATTTAATAGTGTACTTCGTAGAACACTATTAACATCTAATACCTATACATATAAGTTATGTCGGTATGTCATCTAGAAGCTCATCAAACTTGATTTCAGCATACCGAAATATCATATCTTACGTAACTGTTGTTGCCAAAAGACTAATCTAAATAGGTCCGCTAAATATTCTCATAAAAAAACCTTTTAATCGGTCCTCTAATTTTAAAGATATATGCATTTAAATACAAGGTTATTCACTAATTAAAGTATTATTCATATATCGCCTAAAAACTAAATATATGAGGCGTGTTAATTATCAGGATTTGAAACTTTTTCAGATTCGAAAATCAATATAAATATATTAGTATTTTTGTAGGATTCACCTAAATCAGTCTTCAGAAACATACATACTTGTAATTGACCAACAAGTCTTTCCACTCTGCACTTTACTTTTGTAACACCATTGGTGAAGGGTATTTAAGGTTCGGCATAGCCGAACATAGCACTCTTACTTGATATTAGTTCTATTTCTAATTCTGTGCAAAATGTATATATAAAGATAAAAAACAACAAAATTTTTAATATTGAATGACCTTTATATAATTTATTTAAGTATATAGGTAGTGGTCACATAATTGTGGACGCAATAAAAATTGTAAAATCCGCTAATTTTATATTATTTAAGGACTCGTAATCTTTTTATTAAAATATTAAATTTTTAGAGTTTTTCTGTAGATTTGTTAGAAGCATACAAAATCTGGTTATAAGCTCATAGTAGGAGCCCAATATCTCTAAAAGAACATGTCCGATTTTGACAAATCATGTATCGTATGATAGGTATTCTCTTCATATATTATCCTATTTAAATAAATAAATTTAATAATCGCCAGCAAAGATTTTTAAGCATGTTTAGTAGGGTGGGTCGTTTTTTAACTTTTGTCTCTAATCGACTTCTAATAGTGAAATTATATGGCGAAATTATGTCAATCGGAAGTGTGCAAAATATTATTGATTTATTTTTAGGATACGAGCCCGCGCAACGGGCCCAAAGTTTTTGAGCTCATTTGTATGGGGAAAACTGAGAGTATTTGCAGTATTTTCTACATTTCGTCCATTTACAATTTGTTTTAAAGAGAAAAGATAATGGAATCTAAAAGTGAACTAATGCAGCTTTAATTGAAGTCATCAATATTTGAATTTATTGTGGTTTTCCCCCAAAAATTCGTATCCTTGACAATACGCTTAAGGATACACCGCTAGAAAAAACTACTTTGGACAAAAACTCGTGTCTTGGTGTCAAATAATAACATTAATGGTTTGTAATTAAAATTTAATCAAAATAATAACATTAATGGTTTTTAATCAAAACTTGCTGAAAAAAGTGCAAGAAAAAAAACTTGGGTCATTTTTGACCCCATGTCTAAAAAGGGTTAAAATATTTTTTTTTTTAATAAAAATAATAATTAATAAATAATAATAATTAATAAATTTAATCAAAATAATAACATTAATGGTTTTTAATCAAAACTTGCTGAAAAAAGTGCAAGAAAAAAAACTTGAGTCATTTTTGACCCCATGTCTAAAAAGGGTTAAAATATTTTTTTTTAATAAAAAATACTTTGTCTTAGTGTAAAATAATTACTTTAAAGTATATTTATTAAAATTCAGCAATAAATTAATAACATTACGTATTTAAAAAATAAAAAAATACAAAAAAATCAAATTTTTCATTTTTGCCTCCGGAAAAAAGGGTTAAGTTTACCCAATTTTAAAAACAAAGAACTTGTTTATGTTTTCCATAGTATGGATAATTTTATTCCATATAAATATTATTAAAATTAAACATAAATAAAATTTATGAAGCATTTACTCAAATTATGAGCACAAAATTACTTACCTTTTTTCGAAATTCGTCGAATTCGAACACAAGGTAGGGGAAAATGGTTTGAGATATCGACCTCAATTTTTTTGAGTTTTATTGTCTTTTTTTTATCTATTTTAACACACCGATGAGAGAAATTCAAATTTGTAATATTTGTTTAACAAAATTTTTAAAAAATTAAAAAATGCATTTTGAAACGCACCTGAGAAAAATTACCCATTTTCGATTATGAAAAAAACTAAGTAAATATTGTTATATTTTAACAAAATTAAACTATAAAGTACTTACAAGTCTTAAAATGATAAATCATGTCTTGCTTTGCGAGCTTTTGTCCAAAGTAGTTTTTTCTAGCGGTGTATCCTTAGGCGTATTGTCAAGGACATGAATTTTTGGGGGAAAATCGCAATAAATTCAAAACTGTTTTATGGATTTCAAATATTGATGACTTCAATTAAAGCTGCATTAGTTCACTTTTAGATTCCATTATATTTTCTCTTTAAAATTAATTGTAAATGTAGAAAAAACTGCAAATACTATCAGTTTTCCCCATACAAATGGGCTCAAAAACTTTGGGCCCGTTGCGCGGGCTCGTATCCTAAAAATAAATCAATAATATTTTGCACACTTCCGATTGACATAATTTGGCCATATAATTTCACTATTAGAAGTCGATCAGAGACAAAAGTCAAAAAACGACCCACCCTAATGTTTAGTTGTCAAGTTTTAAGTGACCACAGCCTTTATATTTTCTTAAAAAAACTATTTCAGCTTAACTAAAGGTATATTATTTATATATACTGAAAATTTCAAGAACAAAAGTCAAGAAATGATCAAGTTATTGAGTTTTGACCGTATTTTCACACTGAGACCTACTTTTTAGTGTACCAATCGACTTAGAATCACTCCCTGAGTTGTTTTAACGATGTCTGTCCGGCTGGCTGGCCGGTTATCAATTTAAGCTTGTTATCACTCTACAGGTCGTAACTTTAAAGATAATTTGATTAAATTTGGCACAGGTTTATATTTTGGTCCAAGGACGATATATTTTTGGGCGAAATCGGATTACTATTTCGGGTACCTCCCATAGGGATGCCTTCCCGGAATGGAGTTTTTGGTTCTTTACATCCACAAATTTAGTTGTATTTTAATAATATTCTGCACAAATATTGCTTATCAGTATTCTTAATTTTGTAGAAATCGGCCCATATTTGACCATACCTCATACAAGACACATTCTCAAAAGACGTTTATATATACATAAAAGCACAAAAACGTCAATAACTCTAAAGACAAATGCATTTGATTACTTAAACTTTGCACAAATTAATATTTTGTAAATATAAACCAATAATCAAAATTTGGTAACAATCGGTCCACAATTGACACTAGCTCCCATTATCAGGCCCTTATCCGGAAATGATATAAATCTCGAAATTTTGAAAAAATAGCATATAATTTATGTATGTATGTCTCTAAGACTTAAGGAAAACTTATTTAATTGTTGGTCTATATTTCACCTTAGTTGTGAAGGGTATTATATAGTCGGGTTTGACCGACTATAGCTTTTCTTACGTGTTTTAATTTAAAATATGCAATTAAAAAATTTCCTTTCTTTTATTTTCTGTCAATTGTCATCAAAAAATACATTTGGCGTTTTTCAAATCGTTTGAGTTTTGAAATCGTAGCGCTTGTTAGAACATGGCCGATAAAATGAAATTTAAAAATATCTTGATATTTTGCCTGCAATGGATTGCCCATAATACATTTTTCTTTTATAAACATAACATCTTTTTATTTACAGCCTGTTCAAAAAACTGTCATACGTTAGAAGGCAATCGATTACTAGCTAAACGATTAAGCTTTAACTTGAGTTCATTTTCTTTTTCCGTTTAGAAGTAAAAGCTTCGTAATGAAATATCAAATAATAGTATTGCCATAAAATATTTTGTTACTTTTCTGAAAGCTTTTTTTCCTGTAAAAATGTAGACTTAAGTAATTTTGTGAAATAAAGTTAACGCTACAATTACACTACTCGGCATAATTATTTTGACATACCAGTTGTTTTTCTTCTTTTTTTATTTCCGGTCCTACGCAATTAAAAAAATAAATTAAAAACATTGAAAATAGTATTAAATATTGTAATTAATTAGAAAACAAAAGACCTTTCACATTTTAAATGTTCTGTATAATTTTTTTAATTGAGACTAAAAATTGAAATTTCAGGATGTGGCATAAGTATTTTGACATGTTTAAAGAGAGCGTATCTAAAAAAAATTGGGAACTTCAAGGTCAACAAAAATCAATAATAATTATTTAAATTAATCAAAAATGTGTAGTCCTTTAGCAATTAAAACTTTTTGGTGGTGGTTCGGAACAGAATCCGCCAAGAAACTCCATTGAAGTCTCTTTCCAAGCATTTGCGCCCTCAATAACCGTTTTATCTTTTGTTCTTTTTAAATCCGCAGATCTGTTTTGCTTTCTGTACGACTACAAATTTTCTATCACATAAAAAACTGGACTTTGGGGAACCCAATCCAGAGTTTTGAACACCTGCCTCTCTTACAAATTTTGTTATCGTTTTCCTCATATGACATGGAGCGTTATCCTATTGGAAAATTAATGCTTCTCCGATCAATTTATCGCCGGAGGGAAATTCATATTCATTCAATACTCTTAAATATTGATAATGGCTTATGGTACCGTCAACAGGAACCATGTTCCCTACTGCACTACATGAATATATCATTCCAGCATTCAAGTACCTCGGTTTACTAAAACCACCTGTATTCGACCGAAACCGTGCTCAAGAATTCTACTTTATACCTGATATTCTAGTATATACTTGATATTGGACATATTTAAATATACCCATATTACAAGATCCAGAACAGCAGAGCTATATTTCTTTAGAGTAATTTACGACCTGCACTCGGATGATGACTTCTACATATACAATGCCTTTTGTTCTAACTAGGAAAAACGTGTTATGGGAGGAGGGATAGATGGAGTAGTGATTATAGACATTTGAATTAAACTTCCCTACATTGCAATTGCAAAGAAACCTTCTGAGGAAAGCGAATTGACATATGATCTGTACGTCTGAAAAACGAATTTTCTCTTAAGAGTTCTGTCTACTCACCAATCGACTGCCAAGTAAGAAAGTTCGGGTTTTAGAAACGATTCTAAAGTAGATCGTTAGAGCGGATTCCAAAGTAACTAGAAACGATAGAACAGCGTGACACTCCAGTGGCTCAATAAAGTTGCATACCGACGAGCACGTTCGCCCTTTCCTACACTCCGTCGAATAGCTGTAACAAAGATCCGTTACTGAGACTTGCATTGCGTAAGAAAATTTGAGTTTGGGTATGAAATCAGGAAACTCCTTCTCGATACTTGAACTTTCTTACGCAATACACGTCTATCTGTTTGAGCTCATCATTGGCCAGTAGACAGACGATACACGAATTAAACAAAATCTTTTTATGAAAATTATTTCTTGAGTGTTTCTTATAAAATTGCCCAAAACCGTATGCTCATAAAGAATTAATGCAGTTTTACAATTATAAAGATCGCTAGATGGCACTGCTAAATATAAGATACATATTTTGTTTATGTACCTACAAAGTTTTAATTACATATGATATAATATAAAAAAAAATAAAAATTCTAATTATCAACAAAAATAAGCGGAAGAATTCTTCATTTTCTAATATATCGCTGGCAATACGGAAGAGTAGCTAAAGTCGACATTAGAGAGAATTGGGTTAAGGCGTTACAGAAGCAAAGGCGCTTAAATGTGATTAGTCCGTTTGTTGGTGCTGTGGCTTAGTTGGTTAGCACGTCGACTACTTAGACCGAGGTTTGATCCCCGGTCTCGTCAACATCAATTGCTGTAATTTTTAATTTCTAGTAAAATTATTATTTACATCTTCCGTCAGCGGTAAGCCTACAGCAATAACACGCCGGCGACGAAAAATAAATAAAATTGGCTGTGGAACAAAAAAGCTTAAACAAATGCGTCAAAATAACAACAAATGGTGCAACTTCGTTGTTCTAAAAATAGATATGATGTGCTATTACAGTGTTGAATAATATAAAGCTTTATCTCTTCCTTTCACAACCTTTCGCTTCTCTACGATCCCCTTTCCAAAGAAGGTAACCCAATTCGTATATACTAACACAGTTTTTTGACGAAATTTATTTATTTTTTATTATTTATTTTTTTTTTTTGTAAAAATACAGTTTTTTAATTTTTTTTTAATCCTCATCGAATTTTGAATTTAGGCGATATCTCTGGTGTTTATAGACCGATTTTGATGAAATTTAATACCATGATGAGTTGGAGTATTTTCTAAAATCTGATATATAATTTGAATTTTTATACCCTTCACCAATTATTATACCGATCGACTCAGAATCGGGAGGAGAATCGATTAAGCGATGTCCGTCTGTCTGTCTGTCCGTCCGTCTGTCTGTTGAAATCATTAAAATCGGTTTATAAACACCGAAAATATCGAAAAAATATAAAAAATTAGACGAACATTTTAAAATTTTTGATTGAAACACACTTTTAAATAACAAGAGAAAAGAGATACTCATGGTGTACTTGTGATAATATATTATAATATAAAATAATATAAAATCTGATATATAATTTGAATTTTTATACCCTTCACCAATTATTATACCGATCGACTCAGAATCGGGAGGAGAATCGATTAAGCGATGTCCGTCCGTCTGTCTGTTGAAATCATTAAAATCGGTTTATAAACACCGAAAATATCGAAAAAAATATAAAAAATTAGACGAACATTTTAAAATTTTTGATTGAAACACACTTTTAAATAACAAGAGAAAAGAGATACTCATGGTGTACTTGTGTATCTGTAAATTTTTTATCAAAATCGGTCCATAAACCACTGAGATATCGCCAAAACACTACTTGTGATGTGCAGCAAATTCCCCAAAGTACGTGTCTAAGAAATTTTGTTGACATTTTGTAAGTATTGTTTCAGCGATATCTCTGGTGCTTATGGACCGATTGTGATGAAATTTGACAGCGTTCTTTGTGGGAGGATTTCCTAAAATCTGATGTATAAACTCTACAAATCTGATTATGAATACCATTCAATTTGTACCGATCGACTCAGAATCGGCAGGAGAATCGATTTCGCGACGTCCGTCCGTCTGTCTGTTTGTCTGTCCGTCCGTCCGTATGTTTGTCTGTCCGTCCGTCTGTCTACCTGTCTGTCCGTACGTCTACCAGGTGTTTTGATCGACAATGATGAAATTTAGGGTAAGACGATATCCTAAATTTTTGTGCAAAATGCATTTATACCTTCCAGGAGCTCCACAAATCTGATTTTAGCAGACAGACACACTGCATTTATCTTAATTTTGTGTCTGACTTTTGAACATTATGATAACATTTGAGAATGTATTATATATCAAATTATAGGTAATCTTCCTAGGAAGTACAAAAATGCAACTGAGTACATGAGATCCATTCAAAACCTACATATGTATGTATGTATCTCACATATCAACGAAAATTAAAATTTTTTAATTGTAATTGGGAGAAATCCGTTCACGTTTGACAATTGCTTCCGTATAGCTTCGCCTGACAATCTTTTAGTAGCTAATAAATGACAAATTATAATAGATACGATGATGACATTTAGTATAAAGACATTGTACAATACCGTTATTCAGGGCGATAGCGCCTAAAATAAACTTTCTAGAGGGACAACATTTGACAAACGTATTTTTGATCTCTTGAAAAGTTCGGTATTAAAAATGGTCGAGCTCGGTTCACATTTAGTGAAATCTCCCATATAACCCCGACCGGGAATCACTTTAATGCTGATCAATTAAATCACATTATAATTGCACAAAGAACTAGAGCAAAACTTTCCACACATCCATCGGACAGATCGAAAGAACAATACATTATTATTGATGAAGTATTCATCTTAATTCCATTTAAAAGCTATATATTTCACATATATATCTAACTTCAAAGTTTTACATAACTAATCAAGAACTTTTACTAGTTGGATAATTCGTACGAATTAAAGTACACAACCCTCACTGGACACTGTGTTTTTGCATGCCAGAATACTTAATCTTCATCAAAACGATGTGCTTTTGCAAATCTAAGGGCATCTACATTTTGAAGCATCTTTTATTAAGTGTTCGTAAAATAGACACATATATCGAAGCTACTGGCTGGCATAAATATGCATTCTCTACCTGCCCAACCTAACCTTTGGGTCCATAGCTACTCTAGATGATGACGCCACCGAAAAGCTTTTCGTTTTCCGACATAGCTAAATATTGCTAGGAATTTTTTTTTGTATGAACAAAAGAAAATTAATATACATATCAAGCTTTTGTGTGGGGCTCAACTAAGTCAGTAATCAGAAACTATATAATTATCAATATATTACTTTTGGAACACCTATGGTGAAGGGTATCCAAGATTCGGCAAAGCCGAATATACCACTCTTACTTGTTTTTTTAAATATTGGTTTTTAAAAAATGTTTTCAAAAATTTGCCAATTTGCGTACATCGATATCTTTAGCTTTGGCGATATCTCAGTTATTGATCTACCGATTTTGATGAAATTCAATAGTGAGATGCGTTGAATTCCTAACATTTGATATACAGTTCAAAAAACTTAAAAAAAACACAGTTTTTTTAAGGAATTTATTTCTTTTTTCAAAAATAAAGTTAAAAAAAAAATTAATTCTTATCGAATTTTTAATTCGATGTTTTTTAATTTTTTTTTTAATTTTGTCAATTTTGTTTTGGCGATATCTCAGTGATGGGTCTACCGATTTTGATGAAATTCAATAGTGTACTCAAAAAAGTTTTTTTTTTAAATACACAGTTTAAAAAAAAATTAATTCGGTAATTTTCGGGACAACGAATTTAGAGTTTGAGCAATATCTCAGATTGTAATGTACCTATTTTGATAATATATAATATCGTTTTGCTTTTGGAGGATTTTCTAAGATCTGATATATAATTCATATCAGTATAATATCCGTAAATCGTGGAATTTTATACAAAAAGACGGTTTTTCTACAAATTAAAAAAATACAGTTTAAAAGAAAATAAAAAAATTTAATTAAGCATCGAATTTTGAGTTTTCGCTATATCTCAGTTGTAAGTAGAACTATTTGTTGCAATTTAATAGTGTACTTCGTAAAACACTATTAACATCTAATACCTATACATATAAGTTATGTCGGTATGCCATCTAGAAGCTCATCAAACTTGATTTCAGCATACCGAAATATGTCTTAAATAAGTGACTTTTGAACATTATGATGGCCATTATACATATCTTACGTAAGTGTTGTTGCCAAAAGTCTAATCTAAATAGGTCCGCTAAATATTCTCATTAAAGCAACCATTTATTTAGTCCTCTAACTTTAAAGATATATGCATTTAAATACGACCTCTCTCAAGGTGCAAAATGTTACAATGTTGTCTAATTTCTGAAATTGTTTGTATTTCAATCTACCTGCAAAATGTTTTAGACCCAATATAAAACAAGGTTATTCCATAATTAAGGTATGATTCATATATCGCCCAAAAATTAAATGTAATTATCGAGATTTGAAACATTCTCAGATCAGCAAATCAATATACATATATTATTATTTTTGTAGGCCTCACTTAAATCAGACCAAAAAATTTTTCATTTCTGTACTTTCCTTTTTGTAACTTGGTGAAGATTGTTTAAAGTTCGGCATAGCCGAATATAGCACTCTTACTTGTTAAATGTTCGTCTTTCTTCTCTAATAAAAATGTTACCAATATATTAATTCATAAATTATTCGCAGAAATCAAGCAGCGAAAAATTACACAAAATTGATGATATCTCAAAACTCCAGTTTTCGACTTAAGCTATTCGTCATATTGCTACATATATATTTGCGAAAGGTATTGTTTGATTTTGTTGCTACCCTATTAAACGTTACTAGTAGATCAAACGAAATTAAAAGTTTTGCCATCAAGTCTTTGCTAAATTTTTTTCTGGTTTTTATGAGTATATTCTATTCTGCTTCTCCTAATTATTTTACCAAAATCATTAAAAAAAATTCAAAAATAGACATGTTTAAAAAGGGCATAATTCATAAAACGATGTTTTTATTCCTACTATTCTGTATGGGATCTTGTTTTACATACTTTTCCGAGTCCATTTATTTAATAATTTTTCAATAAAATTTTAAATTTACCATATATAATACCATTTCTATACCCACCATCAACAAGAATGGGGGGTATATTGAGATTGTCATTCCGTTTGTAATTTCCTTAATATTAATCCCTATAAATTCTAAGACAATTATGCGATGTTCGTCTGTCTGTTCGTCCGTCTGTCTGTTGTTGGCAAGATAAAACCTTAAAGAAAGGATATAGGTCACTGAAATTTTGCATAAATATTCTTAATTTTTTAGAAAATTTTGGTATTGAAATGGTGATAAAATTTGGTTTATTGAAGTTTTACATAAGTACTAGGCAGCATATACAATTTCTTCTAAATCGGTTCACATTTAACTATAGCTCCTGGCCCATCACGATTTTTATGAGTTGTCTTAGATTCTCATACATACCTAAATCATGGACCAGATGTGAGGTAGTACTCATCCCTAAAGCGGGTAAAGCTAGCCACACCAAATCGAAGGACTTGCAATTTCGGGCAAGTACCCGAACACTATTTCGCAGCGACTGGAAGTCGTTCTAGCCACACTCACTGAATGGAGCGTTTCCAATGGCTTGGAAGTTAACCCCACCAAAACGCGACTCGTTCTATTCATCAGGAAATATAAGATCCCCCAGTTCACCCTTCCAAAGTTAGATGGGACTAAACTGGTACTCACGAATCATGCCAAATATTTAGGGGTGATCCTGGGCTCTAAGCTGTCCTGGAACTTAAACACCCAATATAGGGTGTCAAAGGCTTCCATTGCACTATACTCGTGCAGAAGAGCTCTATGCAATACGTGGGGCCTATCCTCTTCTAATACCGCCTGGCTCTTTGAAATGGTTGCTAAACCTATACTCGTTAATAGCGCTCTTGTCTGGTGGCCTGCCCTTAATAAGGCTAATTAGCGAGGATGCTTTGTCAGGATTCTCAGATCTGCTGCCATCATGATTACGAGTGCTTTAAGGACTACACCTTCAAAGGCACTCTTTGCTATGCTCAACTGGCTCCCGGTTGAGCTAATGGCCCAATTCGTAGCTCTTAACTCAGCAATTAGGTTAAGAACTACCGTTGAATGGTCTACTTCATCTTTAGACAACTCTACTATTCTTGATAAACTATCAAATCTCTCCGAAAACATTGAATACTGCATTCCCTCACCCGTTATCGAACAATATTTCTCTGTGGATATCTCAGGGCTCAAATAGCTTCCAGAGAAGGGACCCTGGAAATCTACTCGGACGGATCCAAATCGGTACGTGGTGGAGGCTTCTTCATCTCATTTTTTGGGACAAGTAAAATTCAAGCTCCCAAAACAATTCTTCAAGCTGAATTCTCAGCTATTTATAGGGCAAGCAAGTGGCTCACCTACCCTCGAATATATTCTAACAATATTCGTTTCTGTGCGGATAGTCTTGCCATCGGTCTACACGACATCCGTTCTTATCCGTGAATGCCGGGCATCCCTAAATGAAATGACGAGACATTCCAACATTGAACTTTTCTTGGTACGCAGTCATAGTAATGTACCAGGCAACATCACTGCGGACAACCTAGCGAAAGGTCAGGAGAACATTGGCCAATTCATAGATATACCGTTATCACCATGCAAACTGCTCATCAAGAAGTTTCTTTTTAGGTCCGCACAGACCAACTGGTCCACAGAAACGACCTGTTAGATCTCTAGACTTACATGGCCAACTCACGACAGGAAGCATTCTGCAATCTTGGTCACCTTTCCGCGCCATAGACTTCGCACCCTTATCTCAGTACTGACAGGACACTGTTTAATATGTTTACATGCTAGAAGACTTAATCTTCAAAGCAATGACTACTGCAGAAGCTGTCCCAATGTTAAGGAGGAAGAAACCATCACTCATTTACTCTGACACTGCCCAGCCCTTGCTGATATAGGACCCTCTATCTGGGATTCCTTTTTTTGCACGATTTATTAGAGATCTCGAACATCAACTTTTGTAAAATATGCTCTTTTATTGGTGCGTACGGTGGCTCTCACTGAGCCTCTTATATACGGTAGTTGAGAAATTTTACTCTTCTCTCTCTCTTGCAGGAATTACAAAGGGACCTCATTTTGGACCCAAGTGACGCGGACCTTACGGTCTGCATCCTGCCTAACCTAACCATAGCTCACATACAAAAAACTTACGGAAACAGCATAAACTCCCCCTAAAATACACTTAAATGCCAATAAATGATAAACTGTAATAGCTTTGGCCACTAAATTAATCACAAGGAAGTCTTATGTCAATGCCAACCAGTGTGCATTTTGTCACAATCGGTCACCATTTGACTATAGCTCCCATATAAAAAAATTACGGAAACACAAAAATACAAAAAGAAAATGGGGTTTATGTCCGCCCATCCGTCAGATAAAAGCGCGATTGCGCCTTAACGAAAAGAGCTAGAGAAACAAAATTTTACAAATGTATTTCCGATATTTTGAAAAAGTTGTGTATTGAAAATCAAAAAATGTAGCAAAGGCCAGTTAAAAGCTATTAAATTAGAAACTATGATAGCTATGGCCACTAAGATTTTTGCAAGAATAAGTTCTATATAAAAACCAGCCAGTGTATAAAATTTTGTTATAATCGGTCAACATTTGGATATAATTATTATATATATACAAGCAGTACAAGCAGCATATTAAGATTGCACCAATGTCCGGACTTTATATACGGTAGATGCATTAGGAACTCCTAACAAAATTTGTGGACCTGTCGTATTACTATCAGCACTAGGGTGACAGGAAAATTTTTTTCTTTGATTTCAAATGTTTTTCTACGGGGTCTAAAAGTTTAGATCTGAAATTTTTTATTAAAACAAAAAATATGATCAATGATTTGACAGGTTTGTATTCGAAAAATTCTAACCTACATTCTCTACAAAAAGATTTTGATCTGTAGATTATTAATCCAAAACCAACAAATCAATGTTCGTATTAACTTTGTTTTAATAAAAACACTTAATATTACCAAAAACAATTATTTTCACGCTTTTTTATTAAAATTCGCTTATTATTACTTAATATTCCGTAGTCTCGCTATGAAAATCTCGCTATAAAATTGAATACAAGTAAAATTTACCGAGCATTTACTCGAAATTGGCCCAAAAATTTACATTTTCGCGAAATACTTCAATGTGAAATCGCAGGTACTGCGAAACGGTTCAAGATATACACCTAATTTTTTTGGGTTTTATTCTCCCATTTGTCTGTTTCAACACACTGGAGAGCAAATTCCAAATTTGTAATATTTGTTGAACAAAATTTCTAAACAATTAAAAAATGATTTTTGAAACTGACCTGAGAAAAATGTACCTTTTTCCAATATGAAATAAAATAAGTTAATTTGATTATATTTAAACAAAAATGAACTATTTACTAGTAACAAGCCATTAAGTTATAAATCATGACTAACTTTTGAATTTTTATACCCTTCACCAATAGGTGAAAGGGTATTATAAGTTTGTGATTCCGTTTGTAATTTTTTTATTAGTGATCGTAGACCCCATAAAAATTATACCGATCGACTCAGAATCGGGAGGAGAATCGATTAAGCGATGTCCGTCTGTCTGTCTGTCTGTCTGTCTGTCCGTCCGTCTGTCTGTCTGTCTGTTGAAATCAAGTTTCTGAAGCCCCTGGAGGATGGACTTACATAAATTATATATCAGATTTTAGGAAATTCTCCCGCAATGAACGCTATTAAATTTCATTAAAATCGGTTTATAAACACCGAAAATATCGAAAAAATACCAAAAATTAGACGAAAATTTTAAAATTTTTGATTGAAACACACTTTTAAATAACAAGAGAAAAAAGATACTCCTGGTGTACATGTGATAATATGTTATATATCAGATTGTAGGAAATATTTTCCCAAAGCACTCTGTAAAATTTTATCAAAATCGGTCCATAAACAACTGAGATATTGCCAAAACACTAAATTTTATGTATCGCAAATTGCCCAAAGTACGCATTAGGGAATGTTTGTTGAAAAAATGAAATGCAGAAATAGGAAAAAACCATCCTCCTTTAGCACGGACATACGTACATTTTATATCAGATTTTAGGAAATTCCCCCACCAAGCACGTTATTAAATTTTATCAAAAGCGGTCCATAAACAATTGAGATATCGCAATAACACTACATTTGATGTACAGCAAATTGCCCAAAGTACGTGTCTAAGAAATTTTGTTTACATTTTGTAAGTATTGTTTCAGCGATATCTCAGGTGTTTATGGACCGATTGTGATGAAATTTGACATCGTTCTTTATGGGAGGATTTTCTAAAATCTGATATATATACTCCACAAATCTGATTATGAATACCATTCAAATTGTACCGATCAACTCTGAATCGGCACAAGAATCGATTTCGCGACCTCCGTCCGTCTGTCCGTCCGTCTGTTTGTTTGCCCGTCCGTCCGTCTGTTTGTTTGTCCGTCCGTCTACATGTCCGTCCGTCTACCTGTCTGTCCTTTTTTCTGTTGTAGTCAAGTTTTTGGAGCTCCTGTTTTGTCGATATCTCAGATGTTTATTTTGATGAAGTTTAATAGTGTCCTTCGCAGGGGATTATCTAAATCCTGATGCATTCTGTAATTTGTGGTAGATATAATTTAGCGTTTAAGCGATGGTGTTTTGAACGACAATGAAATGAAATTCAGGGTGGGACAATTCAGGAGCTCCACAAATCTGGTTTTATTTAGCAGACAGGCACACTGCATTTATCTTAATTTTGTGTCTGACTTTTGAACATTATGATAACATTTGAGAATGTATTATATATCAAATTATAGGTAATCTTCCTAGGAAGTACAAAAATGCAGCTGATTACATGATATCCATTCAAAACCTACATATGTATGTAAGTATCTCACATATCAACAAAAATTTAAATTTTTTAATTGCAATTGGGAGAAATCCGTTCACGTTTGATAATTGATTCCGTATAACTTCGCCTAAGGCAATCTCTTAGTAGCTAATAAGTGACAAATTATAATAGATACGATGATGACATTTAGTATAAAGACGTTGTACAATATTGATATTCAGGACAATAGCGCCTAAAATAAACTTTCTAGAGGTACAACATTTGACAAAAGTATTTCTGATCTCTTGAAAAGTTCGATATTGAAAATGGGCGAGCTCTATTCACATTTAGTGAAATCTCCCACATAAACCAGACCGGGAATCGATTTAATGCTGATAAATTAAATCATAATAAAATTGCACAAAGAACTAGAGCAAAACTTTCCAAACATCCATCGGACAGATCGAAAGAACTAAACATCCCAAATATTATTGATGAAGTGTTCATTTTAATTAATTAACTAACTTCAAATTAATAAGTAAACTTTTCCGACAAAGCTGATAACCATCCATTCAAAAGCTATATATTTCACGTATGTATCTAAAACTAAGAGTGTATACCCTATAATTTGAAGGCTTGTATACATTGACAATCATTGTTAAAGCTTTGACCTAAATCAGTCCGCTAACTTCAGAGTTTTACATAACTAATCAAGAACTTTTACTAGTTGGATAATTCGTACGAATTAAAGTGCACAACCCTCACTGGGCACAGCGTTTTTGGGTTGCATGTCAGAATACTTAAACTTCATCAAATCGATGTGCTATTGCAAATGTAAGGGCATCTACATTTTGAAGCATCTTTTCTGCATGGTTTATCTGGTCTATCGAACTTTATTAAATGTTCGTAAAATATGTGTCTATTTTATTTCGAAGCTACTGGCTGGCTTAAATATGCATTCTCTACTTGTAGTCTAGTAATCATTATCTTTCACAAAGGGACCACTTTAGAACCCAAGTGAAGCTTCCCTAGACATCAGCCACCTGCCCAACCTAACCTTTGGGTGCATAACTATTCTAGATGAGGACGCCACCGAAAAGGTTTTCGTTTTCCGACTCTTAACTTTGAAGACTCTTTGCATATAATACTAGTATAACCAAATATTGCTACGAATTACATTAAGTACTTTTGGAACACCATTGGTGAAGGGTATCCAAGATTCGGCAAAGCCGAATATACCACTCTTACTTGTTTTATTTACAACATACAATTTTTGGTGCATATCCTTAGGCGCGTTTTTAAGGACATGAATTTTCGGGGGAAACTGCAATAACTTTCAAATTACCTCATGGATTCACGATTTGAAATAAAGCTGTATTAGTTCTCTTTAATCTTATATTCTTAAACGAGCAATAATTGAATGTATATAAATATATATATATATATATATATATATATATATATATATATATATATATATATATATATATATATATATATATATATATAAAAACTCTAACGTGACTGACTCATCATCGCCCAGCCCAAACAGTTAAAGCTAGAGAGCTGAAGTTGACAGCGGGTACCTTTTTCGAAGTATAGATCCACTAAGAACGGATTTTTGGAAATTCGGCCTCTAAGGGGGTAAAAAAGGGGAAAAGTTAGTAATGCTGTATCTCCGGAAGTAAACGGATCAGCTACAAAAATAAGTGTGTTTGGTATTTTTTAGCAGATGGGACAAATAGGGGGTAAAAAGGGTAAAAATGAAATGTTGGTACTTTCTTAAACCCATGTGTATCTTTTGAACCAATCAACAGAATAACAAAATTAAAATGGAGCCGATAAACAAGAAAAAATATTAGACACGTGTTTGGTACTTTTTTCATTCAGGGTTCAAAAAGGGGTAAAAGCGGGGAAAAAAATTTAGGGTAGGTCCATTTTTCTTTTTCTTTGTATTTCACTTGAACCAATAAAGCTAGAAATAAAATTTATAGGGAGGTCGATTGCCAAGTACAAAATATAAAATACGTGCTTGGTACTTTTTTCAATTAAAAGGGTAAAAAAGGGAAAAATCGGTAACATTATATCTCCTTAACCAAAAGCGATAGAAACGAAGATTAAATTGATTTGAGATTAGCAATAAAAATTAAGGGATACGTATTCGGTACTTTTTTGAAAATCGGCCGTCTAGCGGGCAAAACAGGGTAGAAAAGGGAGAAATTAGTCACATCATATCTCCGAAACCAACATAGATAGAAACAAAGTTGAAATTGGATTTGAATCGGCTAGGAAAATAAGGGAACACGTGTTTGGTACTTTTTTGAGATGGCACTAATAAGGATAAAAACTATATTTTGGTACTTTTTTTATCCCATATGTATCTTTTGAACTAATAAACATACAAACATAATTTATATCGCAACCGATAGATATTAAGAAATAATTAAATACGTATTTGGTACTTTTGCGATTAAAGGAGTACAAAAGGGTAAAAAAAGGGAAAATATTCAAGGGTAGGTTTTTTGGTTTTTAGTTAAGGATATCTTTTAGGCTTATGAAGCCAGAAGTATAATTTATTGACTGGTCGATTGACATTGAAAAAGATAAACTACGAGTTTGGTACTTTTTTTTAATTTTGGGGGTAAAAATCTGTAAAGTATATCTTCTAAACCAAAAGTGATAAAAAGAAAAACTAAATTGGCCTGAGATTGGCACTTAAAACTAAAGGACACGTGTTCTGTACTTTTTTGAAATTCAACTTCTTAGAAGGTAGAACAGGGTAGAAAAGGGAGAAATTAGTAACATCATATCTCAGAAACCAACATAGATAGAAACAAAATTTAAATTTGATTTGAATCGGCTAGGAAAATAAGGGGACACGTGTTTGGTACTTTTTTGGAAATGGCACTAATAAGGATAAAAAAGGGTAAAAACTATATTTTGGTACTTTTTTTAAATCATATGTATTTTTTGAACTAATAAACATAGAAACATAATTTATATTGCAACCGATAGATACTAAAAAAAATTAAATACGTATTTGGTACTTTTGCGATTAATGGGGTACAAAAGGCTAATGAAGCCAGAAGTACGATTTATTGCCTGCTCGATTGATATTGAAAAAGATAAATTACGTGTTTGGTACTTTTTTTCAATTTTGGGGGTAAAAATCGGAAAAGTATATCTTCTAAACCAATAGTGATAGAAACAAAAACAAAATTGGTCTAAGATTGGCACAAAAAATTAAGGGACATGTGTTCGGTACTTTTTTGAAATTCGACCTCTTAGAATGTAAAACAGGATAGAAAAGGAGAAATAAGTAACATCATATCTCCAAAACCAACATCGATGCAAACAAAGTTGAAATTGGATTTGAATATGCTAAAAAATAAGTGGACACGTGTTTGGTACTTTTTTGAAAATGGCACTAATAAGGATAAAAAAATGGTAAAAACTATATTTTAGTACTTTTTTAAACACATATATATCTTTTGAACTAATAAACATAGCTACATAATTGATATCGCAAACGATAGGTATTAAAGAAGTATTTAGTGCGTATTTGGTACTTTTGCGATTAACGGGGTACAAAAGGGTAAAAGAGCGAAAATATTCAAGGGTAGGTTTTTTGCTCTTTAGCTATAGATATTTTTTAGGCTAATGAAGCCAGAAGTATAATTTATTGACTGGTCGATTGACATTGAAAAAATTAAAATACATTTTTGGTACTTTTTTAATTTTGGGGGTAAAAATATATCTTCTAAACCAAAAGTGATAGAAACAAAAACTAAATTAGCACTTAAAATTAAGGGTCACGTGTTCGGTGCTTTTTTGAAATTCGACCTCTTAGAAGGTCAAACAGGGTAGAAAAGGGAGAAATTAGTAACATCATATCTCCAAAACTAACACCGATGCAAACAAATTTTAAATTGGATTTGAATCGGATAAAAAAGTAAATGGACACATATTTGGTACTATTTTGAAAATGGTACTAATAAGAATAAAAAAGGGTAAAAACTATATTTTGGTACTTTTTTTAACCCATACATATCTTTTGAATTAATAAACATAGAAGCACAATTTATATCGTAACACGTATTTGGTACTTTTGAGTTTAATGGGGGACGAAAGGGTAAAAAAAGTGAAAATATTCAAGAGTAGGTTTTCTGCTTTTTAGCTAAGAATATCTTTTAGGCTAATGAAGCCAGAACATTAATTTATTGGCTGGTCAATTGACATTGTACTTTCGGTACTTTTTTTAATTTTGGGGGTAAAAATCTTTCGAATATATCTTCCAAGCCAAAAGTGATAGAAACAAAAACTAAATTGGTCTATGATCGGTTCTTTAAATTAAGGGACATGTATTCGGTATTTTTTTTTTAATTCGGCCGTTTTGGGGTTAAAACAGGGCATAATTGGGAAATATTAGTAACGTCATATCTCTGAAATTCAAAGCGATAGAAACAAAGTTGAAATTTGCTTCGGATCGGCTAAAAAAAAGGAGAAACGTATTTGGTACTTTTTTGAATATGGTACTAATAAGGATAAAAAAGGGTAAAAACTATATTTTGGTACTTTTTTTGAACCCACACGTATATTTTAAAATAATAAACATAGAGACGCAGTAAACGTCACAATCGATAAGTAACAAAGAATTATTAGACACGTATTTGGTACTTTTACGATAATTGAGGTAAAAAAGATAAAAACGGGAAAATATTCAAGTGTAGATTTTTTTAACTATGAATTTCATTTTAACTAATGAAGCCAGAACTATAATTTACAGACGGGTCGATTAATATTGAAAAAGTATAAGACATGTGCTGCTTAGTGGTTAAACAGAAACAGAAAATGGATAAATTAGTAACATCATATCTCCGAAATTTACATCGTTAGAAACAAAGTTGAAATTGAATTTGGATCATCTTGCAAAAAAGGGGACACGAGTTTGGTACTTTTTTGGAAATGGAAGGGGAGAAAAAGAATAAAAACTATATTTTGATACTTTTTTAACCCTATACGTATCTTTTGAAGTAATAAACATAAATACTTAATTTACATCACAATTGATAAGAACTAAAAAAATTAAGAACGTGCTTGGCACTTTTACAATAAATGAGGCACAAAAGAGTAAAAACGGGTAAATATTAAAGTGTTTTTAGCTTTTTAACTATGAATATCATTTAAACAAATTAAGCCAGAAGTATAATTTACAGACGGGTCTATTTACATTGAAGAAGTATACGACACACGTTTGGTTCCTTTTTTTAATTTTTGGAGTAAAAAGGGGGGAAAAATCGGTAACGTAATATCTTCTAAATCAAAGGTGATAGAAACAAAAATTAAATTGGTCTATGATCAACACTAAAAATTAAAGGACGTGGGTTCGATATTTTTTTAAATTTGGCCGGTTATGGGTAAAACAGGCTAGAAAATGGATAAATCATATAATCGGCTAGAAAAATAAGGGGACATGTGTTCTGTACTTTTTTGGAAATGGCACTAATAAGGGCAAAAAGGGTAAAAACTGTATTTTGATACTTTTTTTAACCCATACGTATCCTTTAAACTCATAAACATAAAGACTCACTTTATGCAACAATCAATAAGTATTAAAAAATTTATCTTAAGAACCAATAAATATTTAATTTAATTTATATCGGAAGATAAACAAGTAAACAAATTATTTTGGTAAATTTTGTAGCTTTTTTATGTAGGACCAGCACTCAGGGGATGACCCCTACTTAAGCTATGCATTGTGTTGAAACTAGGAAAATAGGTTGTTTGAAGGAGGAAAGAGTGAGTCGTGTTTGTGGACATTAGATTTGAATTTTCCTATATTGCAACTGTCAGGAAAAACTTCTGCGGGAAGTGAGTTCCACATACGTATTGTACGGCTAAAGAACGAATTTTCTCTATAGTGTGTTGTTCGGTCCACTGGACAATCAACCACAAATGCATGTGATCTAACGGATTGACGTGTGCTGCGTAAGAATCTTCGGGTTTCGGGAACGAGGTCCCTGATATCGTTAGAACACATTCCAAAGTAGTACCGATAGAACAGTGTTATACAACCCAAATTGCGGCGGTGCTCCAGTGAGTCAATAGAGTTAGATACCCTACTGTCACCGATAAGCACTTTCGCCCTCCCCTGTACGCGGTCGAGAAGCTCCAAAATAGACTTTGAAGCACCGGCCCATACATGAGAGTTGTATTCCATTTTTGGTCGGATAAAGGTGGTGTAAATTTTAAGGAGATCAGTTGGAGTGAAGTATCTCTTACACCGTTTTAGAAAACCTAGGCACTTGAATGCTTCTTTCGACACTTGAAAGATGTGCTTAGTCCAACGGACATCACATTGAATTCTCATGCCCAGAACATCAAGAGCATCTGATTCCTGAATATTTACACCATCCATGGATACAGATGAAGTAACATGATCTGCCGTGCGTTTATGCGTAAGCATACAACACTGGGTCTTGCGTGCATTAAAGTCGATTCTATTTACACGTCCCCATTTGGAAACGGTTTCGAGATCGCATTAAAGTCGACTCTATTTACACGTCCCCATTTGGAAACGGTTTCGAGATCGCGATTTAATGATTCATTCATGTTTTGTCTCATAGCCACAATCTGCGGAAGATCCGGTCTATGATTAAACGAATACGAATGGCAAATGTTACTATCATCTGCAAAAGAATAGGTAGAATTGGAAGTTTGACATAGAAGGTCGTTAATGAATATAAGAAATAGAGTAGGAGAAAGAACAGAGCCTTGCGGTACCCCTGAATTGATCTTGAACTCGTTTGATGAGACCCCATCTACAACAACTCTTATAGTACGATCCCTGAGAAAGCTCGATATAAATCGAGGGAAGGTATTACCGACACCAAAAGCAACAAGTTTTGATAAAAGTGCACCATGCCACACTCTATCGAACGCTTGGAAATATCTAGAGCCACAACTTTACTTTCGCCAAAATGGGGAATGGATCGGCACCATTTTTCTGATAGGAATGCTAGTAAGTCCCCCGTAGAGCGCCCCCTACGAAATCCATACTGGCGGTCGCTTAGTAAGTTGTAAGACTCTAAATATTTAACCAGATGGTAATTTACCATACTCTCCATTACTTTGGAAAGTGCTGAACAAATCGCTATTGGTCGGTTATTGTCAGGGTTGTTAGCCTCACCATTTTTAGGGAATGGCGTTACATTAGCAACTTTCCAACACATAGGAAATTCACCGGCATGGTATAAGGTACTGAAGAGGTTTGCTAATGGACGAGCTAGCGTCGAAGAGCACTGCTTCAAGACCAGCGCTGGAATACCATCCGGCCCTGAAGACTTATTTATGTTGAGATTCGATAAAACCCTCATAACTGCACGAGCTCGAAAAAATATCGTTGGCATAGTTACAGATACCCTTTCAAGCCCTGGCAGTGGTTGGTCGCTTTCCGGCAAGCGTGAATTACTTGCAAATAATTCAGCTAGAAGGTTGGCTTTATCAACCGGGTTGGTAAATACTTGGTCATCCTTCAAAAGAGTAGGAATTGAAGAACTAGCACTATTCTTAACTCTTTTAACGAATGACCAAAAGCTCTTGCTGCCCCGAGGAGCATCAAGAACTTTAGTACGAAGACGCTGCTCGTACAGAGCTTTTTCGCGTCTTAATACTTTAGCACACAAACGTCTCGCCTGTTTGCGTAGCAATTCATTAACTGGACTTTGGTTATTTCGCCAGTTTCTGAAAGCTTTCTCTCTGGATCTGACTGCCTGTTTGCACGTCTGATTAAATCATGAATTTATTTTGGCTTTAACCGAAATACTTTTTGATGGAAAGAATAGCAAGATTACATTAGAAACCATTTCCGCCATGGCATTGACATTACTGTCAAGGAAACAAAGTTTCCAATTAAATTGCCTATAAAAATCGTTGAGCTCAAGGCTCGTTTTCGTTAATGAAAATTAAACGCTTCGTAGCTGATTGTAAAACGTCTCGAAGGCTGGAGAACGAAAAATAGGCGGAAATGGTGCAATGATCCGAGTTTCCGAGAGGTGCCAAAACCTTAACTTCATATTTTTCAGGGTGTGAGGTAAGGAAAAGATCGAGAGTATTTAGTTTGTGCTCATCAACATACGAAATGTGTGTTGGTTCATTTACCAGTTGCGCAAGGTGATTGTGCGCAGCGAACAGTTCAACATATTGGCCTTCAGTAGTTGTATTGCTCGAATGGCGAAGCCAGGATGAGTTGTGAACATTAAAATCACCAGCAACAACGATTTCACTGTTCGGGCAACTCCTCAGGATCTTCGAGATGGAATCGGAAAGGGCGTCGAAGCCAGATAAAGTTTTATCCCTTTCCGCGTTTGGACTTCTGTAAAGAAACCCGAAATGTAAAAGATGCGCCCTGATTTTGAACTTAACCCAGAGACAGCTAAATTCTGCATCATGTGTGCCTAATGATTGCTGGCACTGGTACGCAACTTCATCACGAATGTACATCGCAATGCCCCTATGAAACTTAAATAGAGATAGAAAGTATTACCCAGGTATATGAAAATCCTGTGGTCAGCATTTTCAGATACCTGGGCTTCACATAAGGCGAAAACATCCGGCCTATGGAGACAAATATGAGCGTAGACCGAGAAAAAATTAGATCTTAAACCACGTATATTGCAGAAGTTTATTTGAAATCGATCCGCCATTGCGATCAGGAAAATTCAAATAGTATTGTCTTTTACAATGTAAAATTCAGTGTCTAGTTGTTGCTAATTTGACTATTTGGTGATCAGTGTTATACCTTCATCACCAAATTGCCCAGCAACAAATAGAACACAGATATTTTACAAGTAAACTAAAGAAAAATATAAAAGGAAAGAGTACACAATGACCTTAGCAGATGGTGCCATAAAAGCCCTGATCTGGTCATTATGTAGCAGAAATGGCCCGAAGTGTTGACACTATTAATTGCGCCCAACACTGTTTGTTTTGCTTTATTTGTTTGTTGTTGTCGTGTAGCGGTTTTATTTATGTTGATTTTAAAAAATATGTGAATGTTGTTTGTGGAGTTGGTTTATAAAATAAGGGGACATGTGTTCTGTACTTTTTTTTGAAATGGCACTAATAAGGGCAAAAAGGGTAAAAACTGTATTTTGTACTTTTTTTAACCCATACGTATCTTTTAAACTTATAAACATAAAGACTCACTTTATGCCACAATCAATAAGTATTAAAAAATGTATATCGGAAATTATTTTGGTAAATTTTGTAGCTTTTTAATTGTAACTTTGTCAATTCCAAATGTATCGCTAACGAACTAGCGGGTTCTGAAGCTAGTAAATCTATATATATAAAACTCTAACGTGACTGACTGACTCATCATCGCCCAGCCCAAACGACTAAAGCTACAGAGCTGAAATTTTGACAGCGGGCACCTTTTTCGAAGTATAGAAGGGATTTTTGGAAACTCTTAGAGGCCGAGTTTCCAAAAAAAGGAAAAATTAGTAATGCTGTATCTCCGGAAGTAAACATCATAGGCCCAAAATTGAAATTGCGTTGGGATCAGCTACAAAAATAAGTAGACACGTTGTTGGTACTTTTTAGCAGATGGGACAAATAGGGCGTAAAAAGGGTAAAAATAAAATGTTGGTACTTTTTTTAACCCATGTGAACCAATCTACATAGTAACAAAATTCAAAACGGAGACGGTAAACAAGAAAAAAATATTAGACACGTGTTTGGTACTTTTTTGATTCAGGGTTCAAAAAGGGGTAACAGCGGGGAAAAAAATTTAGGGTAGGTCCATTTTTCTTTTTCTTTGTATTTCACTTGAAACAATAAAGCTAGAAATAAAATTTATAGGGAGGTCGATTGCCAAGTACAAAGTATCAAATACGTGTTTGGTAATTTTTTGAATTAAAAGGGTAAAAAAGGGAAAAACCGGTAACATTATATCTCCTTAACCAAAAGCGATAGAAGCGAATATTAAATTGGTTTGAGATTCGCACTAGAAACTAAGGGACACGTGTTCGGTACTTTTTTAAAAATCGGTGGCCTAGCGCGCAAAACAGGGTAGTAAAGGGAGAAATTAGTAACATCATATCTCTGAAACCAACATAGATAGAAACAAAGTTGAAATTGGATTTGAATCGGCTAGAAAAATAAGGGAACACGTATTTGGAACTTTTTTGAAGATGGCACAAATAAGGATAAAAAAAGGGTAAAAACTATATTTTGTACTTTTTTTAACCAATATGTATCTTTTGAACTAATAAACATAGAAACATAATTTATATCGCAACCGATAGATATTAAAAAACAATTAAATACGTATTTGGTACTTTTGAGATTAATGGGGTGCAAAAGGGTAAAAAAAGAGAAAATACTCAAGGGTAGATTTTTTGGTTTTTAGCTATTTATATCTTTTAGGCTAATGAAGCCAGAAGTATAATTTATTGACTGGTCGATTGACATTGAAAAAAAATAAACTACGTGTTTGGTACTTTTTTTTTAATTTTGGGGGTAAAAATTTGTAAAGTATATCTATTAAACCAAAAGTAATAGAAACAAAAACTAAATTGGTCTGAGATTGACACTTAAAATTAAAGGACACGTGTTCGGTACTTTTTTTAAATTCAACCTCTTAGGAGGTAAAACAGGGTAGAAAAGGGAGAAATTAGTAACATCATATCTCCGAAACCAACATAGATAGAAACAAAGTTGAAAATGGATTTGAATCGGCTAGGAAAATAAGGGACACGTGTTTGGTACTTTTTTGGAAATGGCACTAATAAGGATAAAAAAATGTAAAAACTATATTCTATATATATATAAACTATATCTTTTGAGCTAATAAACATAGAAACATAATTCATATCGCAAATGATAGGCATAAAAGAAGTATTAAGTGCGTATTTGGTACTTTTGCGATTAACGGGGTACAAAAGGGTAAAAAAGCGAAAATATTCAAGGGTTGGTGTTTTGCTCTTTAGCTATGGATATCTTTTAGGCTAATGAAGCCAGAAGTATAATTTATTGACTGGTCGATTGACATTGAAAAAAATAATATACATTTTTGGTACTTTTTTTAATTTTCGGGGTAAAAATCTGTAAAAATATATCTTTTAAACCAAAAGTGATAGAAACAAAAACTAAATAAGTCTGAGATCAGCACTTAAAATTAAGGGACACGTGTTCGGTACTTTTTTGAAATTCGACCTCTTAGAAGGTAAAACAGGGTAGAAAAGGGAGAAATTAGTAACATCATATCTCCGAAACTAACACCGATGCAAACTAAGTTTAAAGTCGATTTGAATCGGATAAAAAATAAATGGACACGTATTTGGTACTATTTTGAAAATGTTACTCATAAGAATAAAAAAGAGTAAAAACTATATTTTGGTACTTTTTTTAACCCATATATATCTTTTGAACTAATAAACATAGAAACAAATTTTATCGCAACAGATAGGCATTAAAAAACTATTAAACACGTATTTGGTACTTTTGCGATTAATGGGGGCGAAAGGGTAGAAAAGGGAAAATATTCAAGAGTAGGTTTTTTTGCATTTTAGCTAAGAATATCTTTTAGACTAATGAAGCCAGAAGCATAATTTGTAGGCTGGTCAATTGACATTGAAAAAAGTAAAATACGTGTGTGGTACTTTTTTTTAATTTTGGGGGTAAAAATCGGTAAAAATATATCCTCTAAGCCAAATGTGATAGAAACAAAAACTAAATTGGTCTAAGATCGGTACTTTAAATTAAGGGAGATGTATTTGGTACTTTTTTTAATTCGGCCGTTTTGGGGTTAAAACAGGGCAAAAATGGAAAATATTAGTAACGTCATATCTACGAAATTCAAAGCGATAGGAACAAAGTTGAAATTTGCTTCGGATCGGCTGAAAAAAAAGGAGAAACGTATTTGGTACTTTTTTTGAATATGGCACTAATACGGGTAAAAAGGTTAAAAACTATATTTTAGTACTTGTTTGAACCCATACATATCTTTTGAAATAATAAACATAGAGACGCAGTAACGTCACAATCGATAAGTAACAACGTATTTAGTACTTTTACGATAAATGAGGTAAAAAAGATAAAAACGGGAACATATTCAAGGGTAGGTTTTTTTTTAACTATGAAGCCAGAACTATAATTTACAGACGGGTCGATTCATATTGAAAAAGTATAAGACATGTGCTGCTTAGTGGTTAAACAGAAATTGGTACTTTTTTGGAAATGGAACTAATAAGGGAGAAAAAGGGTAAAAACAATATTTTGGTACTTTTTTAACCCTATACGTATACGTATAATTTACATCACAATTGATAAGGACTAAAAAAATAAGAACGTGCTTGGCAGTTTTACGATAAATGAGGCACAAAAGAGTAAAAACTGGTAAATATTAAAGTGTTTTTTTTTGTTTTTTAACTATGAATATCATTTAAACAAATCAAGCCAGAAGTATAATTTACACACGGGTCTATTTACATTGAAGAAGTATACGACACGCGTTTGGTGCCTTTTTTTTAATTTTTGGAGTAAAAAGAGGGGAAAATCGGTAACGTAATAAATCAAAAGTGACAGAAACAAAAATTAAATTGGTATATGATCAGCACTAAAAATTAAATTTGGCCGCTTATGGGTAAAACAGGCTAGAAAATGGATAAATCATATGATAGGCTAGAAAAATAAGGGGACATGTGTTCTGTACTTTTTTGGAAATGACACTAATAAGGGTTAAAAGGATAAAAACTGTATTTTGATACTTTTTTGTAACCCATACGTATCTTTTGAACTCATAAACATAAAAGCTCACTTTATGCCACAATCAATAAGTATTAAACAATTTTAAACATGTGCTTGGTACTTTTACGATAAATGGGGTTAAAAAGGGTGAAAACGGGAAAGTATTCATTTAAGCTAAGGAAGTCAGAAGTATAAATTAGAGATGTGTTTATTCACATTGAAGAAAATTAAAATAAGTATTTGGTACTTTTTTCAATTAAAGGGGTAAAAAAGTGAAAAATCGATGACATTATATCTTCTAAACCTAAAGTGATAGAAACAAATACTACAGTGGTCTAAGCTCAGCACTTAAAATTAAGGGACAAGTATTTAAGTACTTTTTGCAAATTTAACAGTTCTGAGGTTAAAATAGGGTAGAAAATGAAATAATTAGTAAAATTATATTTCTGAAACTAATATCGTTAGAAACAAAACTTAAATTGGATTTAGATCTGCTAGAAAAATAAAAAGTCACATTTTTGGTACTTTTTTAACCAATAGATAACTTTTGAATCAAATATTATAAAAACAAAATTTATACCACAATCGATAAACATAAAAATGGTATCAAATACGTTTTTGGTGCTTTTTCGACTAATGGGGTAGAAAAGGACAAAAACGGGTCAAAAATTTAAAGATAGGTTTTTTTCTTTTTAAACTATGCATATTGTTTAAATCAATAAAGAGGTAAAATAATTTATGGACTTTTCGATTGACATTGAAGAAAAATGTGACAGGTGTTTGGTACTTTTTAAAATTAAGGGGTTAAAAACAGAAAAGTCGGTAATATTATACCTTTTTAACAAAAATGGAGTTAAGATCAGCAATAAAAATATCCGGACACGTATTCGGTATTTTTTTGAATTTGGCTGACCTGGGGTAAAAAGCGGGTAAAAAAAGGAAGCTTTTGTAAAATATTCAAAACCAGAAGCGACAAGAACAAGATTAATGGCTATTGAAATCGGTCAAAATCGGTCCATTATTTCTGGTACCTCCCATAGGTCTCTTTTCCCGAAATTGATATATTGGCCACAAATATCAATATTTTTTCATGAAATTGAAAACAAATACTGCTTATGTAAACTAAAATCACCGTACCAAATTTCGTTAAAATCGGTCCACATTTGACCATAGCTCCAATACAAACTTTTCTTTAAAAACGCACTAAGTGAGACAAAAAATCACTAAAACGCTCGTAAATCTAAAAATAATAAAAATTTTGAGTATATTTTTTGCATACATAATTTTTGTAATAACTGTAATCAATGTGCTAAATTTCGAGATAATCGGTCCACATAAGTCCAAATGACCGAAACAGGTTAAATATATAAGTTTTGAGAAAATGTTTGTATGATGGCAAAATTTAGCAAATATATGTCTTCATACAGGAAAAATAATACCTTTGACGTTAGTGGTGAAGGGTATCGTATGGTCGGGCTTGACCGACTATAGCGCTTTCTTACTTGTTATATATACAGATTGGCTATCTCGAAAACGTCTCTAACGATTTTGATGAAATTTGGACAGTGGGTACCTTTCTTGATGTATGGGTCTAGTAAGAAGGGACTTTGGAACTTTTGCCTCTAAGAGGGTAAAAACGGGTAAAAAGGGGAAAATATCGAAAATGCTATAACTACCAATGTAATAGTCATAGAAGCAAAATTAAAATTATGTTTTGAATAGCTGTTAAAATAAGCGGACAGGTGTTTGGTACTTATTTCAATATATGCCCGGTAGGGGGTAAAAAAGGGTGAAAATAGTTTTTTTGGTACCATTATTAAGCCACTCTTATCTTTTGAACCAAACAATATAGAAAAGAATTTTGTAATGCAATCAATAAACGTGAGAAAAATATTGAACACGGGTTTGGTATTTATTGATTTCGGGGGCCAAAATGGGTAAAAAGGGATAAAATGAAAACTTAACACCTCATGAATTAATATGAAGAGAAACAATATGTTAACTGCGTTATTATAAAAAGTACCGAATTCAATTGGTACCAAGTACCAAATATGCATATGTAATTTTTTAGAAATTAGGGAATAAAAGGGGAAAAATTGGTAATGTTATAACTTTTTAACAAATTAATGTTTTTCTGTCTGTTATGCATGTTATGCTCATGCAATGACCTTCAGCTAAAGTTGTTACGCATGAGACGACGAAGGTTTTTATGTTGGTATCACTATCCGACAGGTGGCGCCACTGAAAATTACTCAAACTGAATTATATCGTAAACTGTACATTTGTATCTTTAGCGAAGTTGTATATGATCCTTAGCGAAGTTGTTGCAAATGAGCCGGCAAAGGTTTTTTAATTGGTATGAACAATTTCCAACAGGTGGCGCCACTGAAATTACTCAAAGTGAATTAAATCGTAAACTGTGCATTTGATCATGAGTCGACGAAGGTTTCTTCGTTGGTACCAACAATTTCCGATAGGTGGCGCCACTGAAAAATACTCAAAATGAATTAAATCGTAAACTATGCATTTTATCAGGCTATGATCTTTAGCAAAGTTCTTGCGCATGAGTCGATGGAGGTTTCTAAGTCGGTATGACCAATTTTCAAAATAATTTTTATTAAACTATGCAAGTAACATACGAAACCTATTTCTTTAGTTTAAATTATATTTCTTTTATTTTTTTATTTTCTTTTCAAATTTGCAAATAAGCAAATTTGCAGAAATTTTTATAAGTTTCCCACATAAAATTCCAGACGAAATAAAATACTTTAAAGTAATTATGCTGAGCTTGTAATTTAATGTTTAAGTATTTGCTTTTTGAATTTTAGCTTATAGAATATTTTTAGCTTAAGAATATTTTTAGTTCTAATAAACAGAAATAAACCAATCATCAAGCTAAACGGTTGTCTTTCTCGCATACGTTACTGTCGCAGTCGGTCATTTGGATTCGTGCAAAGAATCCTAATAAAACGAACCTAGAATAAATTAATAAAAACCTAGAATAAATTAATAAAAAAATCTTGAGAAACCTACAAGCTCCTCCAAGATTTATAAAAAGGATAATATAATATAATTAATTAATTCAAATTAAAAGTTAAAAAACTAAAAAAAGAGGAACTAAAGAATCAACGAAAAACAAAAACAAATTACGACCTTACTAATTTCAAATTATTAATAATATTTAATTGCAATAAAAAGAAGATAATAAAACAACAAGCAAATCAATCAACTATATTGATCATCAGAATTTACAACAACTACTTAAATCTCTTGGAATTTCAAACAACAACAAATCATTATCACAACAAAAAACTGCAAAGATGGCTTTCAACGCATTTACTCTCTTAGAAGTAGTTCCAAATTTTGATGGTAAAGCTGAGGAGTTGGAGATGTTCACCAAGCACGTAGAAGAGATAAGAAAGCATGTGAATTCAACACTCTTTACTTTATTTGATTTAAGAGTAAGAAATAAGATAGTTGGTAGAGCTAATATTACTCTTATTAATAATAACAATTCCACTAATTGGGATAAAATAAAATTTATTCTTAGAATTAATTTTAATATTTCAGAGAGTTTAGACTCAATTATTAATAACATTAAAACGGCTGAATATAGGGGCAATGCTAGTGACTTATATGATTATATAAAACTTTTAACTAAACTAAATCTTAAGACTAGTATAAATGTCGAAAATGAGCAGTGGTATAGCTGAAAAAATAATGAGAATATGGTTCTTGAAAAAGAAACCCTCATTCATTAGGTTAGGTTTAGGTTAGGTAATAAAGGAGGTGTCAAGCGACACCAACACTCGGAGACCCCAGGGGTCCATTGTGATCCTTTACTAGAGGAAGAATAAAAGAATGAAGATAGAGATAGAGAAAGAGAAAGATAAAACAGTAGAGAATTGTAGAGAAGACTACCCTATCTAGGCCAGTTGAGACCAGGGATGAGCCCTACTATATCAATCAGTCTACACTGTTGAAGATCCTGTAGGTCTGCGAGGAATCTGCAGCCTAAATACTTGAGTCTTAGGTTTTGCAGCCTTGGACAGTGACAGAGAATGTGTTCTACCGATTCGGACGAATCCTCATCTAGACATAGTCTGCAGAGGTCTGAAATGCTGCCATCCCACCTATGTAACCTAGAATTTAAGGCCCAATGTCCCGTAAGGAACCCTATACATATTCTTAAGCTTGGCCTATTTAGACCTAATAGAAGCTTAGTTCTATAGCTATCCAGTTTAGGCCATATAGCTCTAGATATCCTACACGTAACCATGTTACCCCATCGCCTTGATGTTTCCTGGCTTGTCCAGGACTTAATGCCCAGATAGAAGTGACAGATAGGCGGAGTTATTTCTGACACTTTTTGGCTTAAGTCTAGACTTGAGCCTTGTCTGGCAACTTCGTCCGCAACTTCATTGCCAACGATGTCACAATGACCCGGAACCCAGCACAATCTAATCCTATAGCAAAGAGATAGCTCAAGAAGAGCTTTCCTACATTTTTTGACTAATCTGGAGGTAACACTATAGCCCCGCAACGCCTTGAGCGCGGCCTGGCTATCAACATAAATTGTCACCTCACTGTTTACTGCTATAAGACCCTGAATGAGTTCTGTGGCCTTCCAGATGGCACAAATCTCTGCCTGGAAGACACTGCACTCATCCGCGAGTCTAAAGGATTTCCTAATATTTTGGTCCCACAGGAAAACCCCAGATCCAGTCCCGCAATCCATTTTAGAGCCATCCGTGAAGATCGAAGAGCCTTGAAATAGTGCTGTTTGCCCCTTCCAGTCGGATCTGTCAGGGATTATGATCTCTGGTGCTGAGCTAAACAGTAGCTCCTTGACTAAGTAGTCAGATCGTTGTAGACCCGACTCCAAGCCCAAGGAGCCTGTTAAGCTCAGGATACTGGAGTGTCCCTCATGCCTGTATCTAAGCATACCCGACTCGTACAGCCTTACTAGACTTCTCATAGCCATCCCCTTTATGAAAATATCAAGGGGGTATAATGACAACATGATGTCTAGGGCTGCTTGAGGTGTGCTTTTAAGGGCACCGGTTATACCAATACTAGCACACCATTGTACCTTGTTGAGAGAAGCTAGGAAAGAACGTTTGCTAACTGCTTCCCACCATACTACACAACCGTACGTTAAAACAGGCCTTACAATTGTTGTGTAGATCCAATACACAACTATCGGTCTTAAGCCCCATTTTTGACCCACAGAATTCCTGCAGAAGTAGTATGCGTTTAGCCCGTTTTTCATCCTTTCCTGTGTGTTTCTCTTCCAAGATAACTTACTGTCCAAGATAATCCCTAAAAATTTGGCTTCTTGTGACAGTCTTAACTCTACACCATTCAGCTTGGGAAGTTTGAAGCTTTCAACTTTATACCTTCTAGTGAAGAGGACCAACTCCGTTTTGTCGGGGTTAATCCCCAGTCCTTTATTACTGGCCCAGGAGGAAAGTTCACCCAGAACCGTTTGCATAATATCACTTATTGTATCTGGAAACTTGCCAGATACAAGCAATACTAAGTCATCGGCGTAGGCTACGACCTTTCTCCCTAGCTGGTCAAATCTTCTCAGAATGACATTAACGGCCAGTAACCACAGCAATGGTGATAAAACCCCTCCTTGTGGAGTACCCCTAGTTACTTTCCTACGTAAACTACAGTCACCTAGATTTGAGTTGATGATCCTACTGCTAAGCATGTTCACAATCCAATCTATTAGGAAGCTCTGTATATTTAAGTCCTCCAGTAAACCCCTGATTGCTTCAATAGTGATATTATTGAAAGCACCCTCGATATCGAGGAAAGCGGCCAAAGTATATTCTTTGAATTTCTGGCCCTTTTCAATAATACTGACCACATCGTGCAACGCACTCTCAACAGATTTACCCTTGAGGTAAGCATGTTGAGCGTTGCTAATAATGCGCGTACCTAAAGAGTTCCTAAGAAATAGATCGATCAGTCGCTCGAGTGTCTTCAGAAGAAAAGACGACAGGCTGATTGGTCTTCTTTAGGTTTAGAGCGACTATGTAGCCTTCCCTGCTTTAGGAATGAAAATCACTCTAACCTCCCTCCACCCGCTAGGAGTGAAGCCTCCATGGAGACAGCTGGCAAAAATACTATGAAGAATCGATAGACAGTAGTCGGAAGAATTATGTAGCATAGCTGGAATAATGCCATCCGGGCCTGCAGACTTGTACGGTAAGAACGAGCTTACGGCCCACTTAATCCTGTCTGAAGTGACTACATCGTCTATCTGATTATTCGGTATTAGGTCCAATCGCTCCATAGAAGGCTCATGAATAATCGGATCTGGAATCCGGTTACCGGGGAAGTGAGTGTCAAAAAGGAGCCCGAGTGTCTCAGGGCTAGATTCAGTCCAAGAACCATCTGGTTTTAGGATAAAACCGGGGACCATTGGGTCCTTAGATAGTAGTTTCCTAAATCTCGACAGCTCATTTACAGAATAGATGGTCTCACAATAGGTTAACCATGTTGACCTTTTAGCTTTTTTGAGATCGCTCTTATACTTGTCGAAACTTACTCTATAAGAAGACCAATCCTCATCACTGCGACTAAGTTTTGCCTTATTAAACAGTCTTCTAACACTTGTCTTAAGGATCTTAAGATCCTTCGTCCACCAGTTAGGTTGTTTGCGCTTGCCTGGGAAGGTTAGTGGGCAGCTATGTTCATAGCTTGTAATATAACTTTCCGTGAGCTTTGTCACCACAGCGTTCGTTTCCGCCTCAGAATAGATACTAAGTGGAATATTACGAACCATGGTGTCCTATGTACTACTAAAGGTCTCCCAATTTGTTTTTCGGGTATTCCTATAGGGACTCGGTTTGACTTTCTTAAAATTAACAGAAAAGGATATCAAGCAATGGTCAGAAAAGGAACATTCGCTTGATACCTTCCAGTTTTCGATAAGATTATCCTTCGCGTTTGTCAGTGTGATGTCTAATACTTTCTCCCTATCTTTTGTCCTGAAAGTGGGCGCGTTGCCCCTATTACAGATCCTAAGATGGTTGTTAGTAATAAAATCAAATACTGACTCACTCGCTCATTAATGTTGCTACTACCCCATTGATAGTGATGGGCATTGGCGTCACAGCCCATGATGAAGGTGTTGTTTTTCATGGACTCTACCAACCGCGTCACCTCGCTACTCGGATGGTCCTCTGCCTCGTACGGGAAGTAGGCTGAATCCACAGTGAGGACATTTTTGCATGCGGCTTCACTCGCGACAACGGTTAGATCCCCACCACTGTAAGAGTTAAGTAAACGTTAGTTTAGTGTATTCCTAGCTAAGATACAGGTTCTCACCTTGTCGCCCGTATTAGAGACAAATAAGGTATAGCCTGCGACCTTGAGACCTTGAACTCTGTTCTCACGAATCCAGGGTTTCTGGATCAAGGCCACATCTATACCGGAGTCGACAAGAAGTCTTGTCATTTCGGCCGAAGCCGCTTCACAGTGGTGTAGGTTTAACTGCACTACTAGCAGCTTCTTTGGATCCTCCATGTTTAGAAAATCTGAACTTGACGGTTCCAATACCGGAGTTGACAACGCCCCTTGTCGACTTTAATTTGTCAAGGGATATCTTGTCCACAGTGAACTTGATATCCCTGCCGCTGTTTCCCTCACAGCTGGCGGAAGATAAAAATCTCCATCCAGATGTGAGGAAATTGTTTTGATTCTGAAGGACAGCCAGAATGGTTTCCACCTTCCTTACCGGACGTGGGAACCACGCTGTCACGACCTGCCGAACCGGGAGCTCCGAAGCCAAAATCACGTCAAGTTTGGCGGACGGACAGAGATCAGCGCAGCCGTTAACCACGGTTTTTAGAAAGTCGAAAGACCTCGCATTATCGCAGTTAACGATCTTCACTCCTCTCTGCCATTCCGCACCCTTGAATGATATGGGTGCGGAAAGGGAATATTTTTAAAAGAAAAGTGAAAAACCTTTTTCTTACTTTTCTAATAATAATAATAACATTCCTAATAGTAATAATAATTTTTTTACAAATACATAATATCATTCTCGCTTATTATCTCCAAATAATAATCAATATAAACCTAATCCTTATAAGTTTTATCCTAATTATAATCAATTTAATCCTAATTCAAATCAATTTTACCCTAATTCTAATCACATTAATAATAATTATAATCAATTTAGTCCTAATTCTAATCAATTTAATCCTAATTCTAATCAATTCAATCCTAATTCAAATAAATTTAACAACAATAGCCAAACACATTTACAGCAATACGAATTACATACCTTTGAAAATAATAAAGCTTATAATCCTAATATTTCCAATTTTCGAAATAGACAAAATAATTCTTTTAACTTTAGAAATAACAATAATTCAGGAAATTTCAATAATAGTAATCGGACCTTGAATCATTCCCAACAAACAAGTATTAATAATAGTAATAGTTCTAGTAAAATGGAATTAGATAGTACCCAAGCTTTAAATTTTCAGTTATTGCCCGAAGATCTCTACCTTTTATAGTAGTTAAAACAAAAACGGTTTCTATTAAACTTTTAATTGATACAGGATCAGGTACAACACTTGTTCGTAGAGGGCTTTTCCATAGTTCTTATAGAACTGAACTACAAAATCCTATTATTTTAAATACTATAAATACTAAAGAATTTAATTAGCCAAAATCAAAAATTGAAATGTTAGAAACAGAATTTCTCAATGACTTCGATGGAATACTAGGATGCAATATTCTGAAACCATTAGGAGCAAGAATTGATTTGTACGAAATTTTTTTAATTACAGCTAATGCTTAAATTCCACTAGTTTTTGAAAATTCATGTACAGAATATAACGAAGATGACAAAAGATATTTAAAATCAATCATATTTGAAATTAATTTTAATGAGCCAAAAATAGAATATTTAAATAACAAATTCAAATTAGAAAATTTAAATGAAGAAGAAATAGGAAAATTAACGAAATTAAAAAAAAAAATGTGTTTTATATAGAAGGTGAAAATTTATCATGTGTAGTGAAATATAGACACAAAATTCCAACAAAAAATGAAAGTTAAGTTTTTGCTAGAACTTATCGTCTTCCTGAAATTCATAAGGACGAAGTGGATGAACAGATAGGTGAAATATTGCAATCAGGAATGATTATGAAATCTTGTAGCCCATATAATGCTCCAATTTGGGTTGTTGCTAAAAAAATGGACAACTCTGGAAAGGAGTAGTAATTGACTATACGAAACTAAATGATATTACTATAGAAGATAAGTTTCCTATACCAAATATGGAAGATCTGTTTTCCAAGCTAGGAAATTCACAGTATTTCAGTACTATAGATTTAGCCAAAGGCTTCCAACAAATACCGATATTACCTGAAGACAGACACAAGACAGCATTCTCAACTTCAACTGGACGACATTATTGTTTTAAGTACCTCGTTGCAGGAACATATTGTTTCACTGGATAAAGTATTTAAGCGATTAAAAGAAGTGAATTTAAAACTACAAATACATAACTGTGAATTCATGAAGTCGGAGGCAGAGTTCTGGGGACATATTGTAACTCCGAATGGTATAAAACCAAACCCAAAAAAGATTGAGGCAATTAAAAATTATCCAATTCCAAAAAATGAGAAACAAATCCAGCAATTTCTAGGACTTGCCGGATTTTACCGTAAATTTATAAAGGATTTTGCAAAAATATGTAAACCGTTAACCACTTGTTTGAAAAAAGGACAAAAAGTTGACTGTCGTAACATCGAATATGTTAAGGCATTCGAAACAGTAAAACTGTTGATAGCAAGTGACACTATACTGAAAAGTCCAGATTTTATAAAAATATTTACTCTTACTACTGATGCTTCTAATGTAGCTCTAGGGGCAGTACTAAGTCAGGGGAATCATCCCATCTGTTTTGCGAGTAGAACTCTCAACGAACATGAGATAAACTACTCTGCTACAGAGAAAGAGCTTTTAGCAATTGTATGGGCGACAAAGTATTTTAGGCATTATCTATATGGTAGGAAATTTTTCATTAACAGTGACCACAAACCTTTGCAGTGGTTGCATAATTTAAAAAAAACCTAATGCTAAGTTACAACGATGGAAAATAAAATTGAATGATTACGATTTTGATATAAAATATATTCCGGGAAAGGAAAACCATGTGGCTGATGCCCTATCGCGAATAAATAATGTCAAGTGTCATATGAATGATATAGCTTCTGATATGGCAACAATACACTCGGCAGACGAAGATAATTCTGATTTTATATTCGTAACAGAAATACCACTAAACGTTTTCCGTAAACAATTCTTATTTAGACGAGATCCTGTTGAAAAACAGACATGAAAATTACATTTAGAAATACTAGAACTATTACAGACTATGTTGAGATGACGCGGGACTTGGCAAGAAAAATTATGTTGGAAAAACTTGCTGGTATTACAGCGACAATATATTTTGAAAACCATAATGATTTTGTACTATTTCATTCGGTATATGCGAACCTTATAAAGCAAACAAAGAAAAATCGTATCCTGCGGGCTACAAAATTATTAGAGGATATAACATCTTATGATAGGTTCAAAGAAATAATTCTGACTATACATTTGAAGGGGTTGCACCAGGGAATAGAAAAAATACAAAATTACAAATACAGCAAATACTACTGTCCCAATTATATTACAGAAATATCAAATATAATAAATAATTGTGACTTATGTAATCAATGCAAATTTGACCATAGAATCACAAAAATGCCTTTTAAAGTCACACCTCCTACATATTATATTCGAGACAAATATATTATTGATATTTGGAAGTGGGACAATTGTTCATATCTCACCTGTATTGATATTTTCTCTAAATATGCTATGGTAGAAAGCCTAAACCACACCAATTGGGTGGAAGCAAAAAGAGCATTATTGAAAGTATTTAATACCATGGGTCCTCTAAAAATAATAAAGGATTAGTTAATATGAGTTTGCAAGAATGGTACAAGTCTTTGAATATACGACTCGAAATCACAACAGGAAAAACAGGAATAGCGGATAATGAAAGGCTACACAAAACTTTGAATGAGAAATTAAGAATTACACTGTGATCCAAATGTAAAGAAAAAAAATGCAGGGGTTCTCACATACCAATTCTGTTTTGGGGGAGTCCATAGAGTACGAAAGTAGTAACAATTTTTTTTGGTCACTTCGTTAAGTATATTTTTTAACAGCAAATATAGCTTAAAATCTCTATTCACGAAAATTTAAGTAAAAAAAATCGTAACTTTTTATTTTTAAAACTACTTAAATTTTTTTTCTACATTTTGAAGGATACATGCCTTGCCTCACTAAAAAAATGTCCTTTTAAAAATCAGCCAAGAAATGGCAATTTTATTGGCATTTATATTACAAACAAAAATAACTTTTTTTTATCAATTTTCATTTTCTGTCTGTCTGTATATTTTTGTGTGACAGTAAATATATTTTTTTTTATTTCGTTAAAAACCTCATTAAATAGGCTTTCCAAAATGGTTAAGAACAAGCAAATTTAAAGAAAAACGAACCGAAAATTTTTAGTTTTTTGATATGCAAATTTTATTTTTTTTTTGTTTTTTCTTAGAAATGCTTGCGTTTCACAGAAACGATATTGTCCTTATTTTTTTTAATAAAAACAATAATCTTATTTTATTTTTATATTTTATTTTTATATTTAATTTTATAATTTTAAATATTATTTTACAAAAATAGTTAATTATATTTTATATGATTCTTCTGATCGCACAATTAATACTGGACTCTTTTTCTCAAAGACCTCCTCATATATTGCTTTTGGAAATTCAGAATATTAAATTACACTTAGCAACAATTAATTTTGAATAATTGTTAGCGGGAATTTTTGGGAGTTCAGAATAACATTTGTTACCACATAAAAACGCTTTCTATTTTGGACATGCAGAATTGTAGTCGCTTAATTTTACATTCACACAATGTGAATGGACGAAAGCGTACAAAATTGTGCATGTTCAATTACACCTAGCAACAATCATTAACACGAAAAGAAAAAAAACAATCGAAAATATTTTTATTACTTATCTTACTTACATATTCTAAATATGTATGTAATAAAGTAATTATTTATATATTATTTAATAGAATGTGGTCACTAAGCATCAAACGAGTGATAACATATGTAATTGACAAGATTAAGTATCAGGCGTTCATAAGTATTATTCGAAGCATTAATAATATTTATGATATTATGCTAAATTATATGGATCTACAAATAATAAGGGTATTCATATGTTAACGCATGTAACTTTTCACCTGCTTATTATAATTTTCTGTGCTCGTATCACGCTTAATGGACCAACAGTAGTTAGAAAGCATACTTATTTTGTTTTTTCCAACATAGCGCTGTTCTATTTTAAAAATTTCTTGGTGAAATCTCTCACCTTGTTCGTCGCTCATTTGTCCTAAATTTGACGGGAACATATTTAAATGAGCATGGAGATGGTGCAGTTTGATTGACATTTTGCAACCCATCGAATGGTAGGAAGAAAGCATTTTACTAACCACTTCTTCGTAGTTTTTACATTTTTTGTTCCCAAGAAAGTTTTCGCACACCTCAACAAAGCCTTCCCATGCATTTTTTTTCTAAATACGACATTTGTTCTAAGAAATTTTGGTCTCTCATTAGTTGTCTTATTTGTGGACCGACAAATATACCTGTTGTAGAATATATATTTTAATTTTTTTAATGTCTGCATCACAAAAAATACGTGCTTACTTTCTTTAAGCTTGCCACAAGTTATTCGTGGAAAACTTCTTTCAAGATATTTAAATGTTAAACCATTTTTATCAAGTGCTTTGACAAACTGTTTTATTAAACCCAGCTTAATATGTAAAGGTGGTAAAATTATATTTGCTGGGTTGACTAAAGGAATGTTTATACTATTTTTTTCACCAACAACAAACGCTGTACGAGGAGGCCAATATTTCTGAATATAATGTTGCTCAGTTGCACGGCTGTTCCATTCGCAAAAATAGCATGGAAACTTTGTGTTGCCACCTTGCATACCATTTAAAATGGTCAATACTTTAAAATCAGCAACAATTTGCCAGTTATGAGAATTGTAGTCTATTAAATTCAAAATTTCAGACATACTCTCGTACGATTCCTTGATGTCAGTAGCGTAAGCCAAAGGAACTGATGGAAATAAGTTCCCGTTATGTAAAAGTACTGCTTTCAGGCCTAAAATTTATATATATTGTATATACAAAACAGAAATTTTGAAAAAGTTTTTCGATGTAAGTGTAAATCATATTTACTTTTCGTTGATCCATCGATGAATAATCGCCAGTCTTGTGAAATATGATTGTGTCCTAGCTTATCAAACAAAGAATTTACATTATTACAATAAACCATATTGCTGTTTTTTGTGCTTTCGCTAAACAGTGATCCAAATAAACCCACTTCTACGAAAAGTAATATTGACACTCTCATCTAAGAAATTCCATTGTTTCATTCTTGATCCTAAAAGTTCCGTCTGTCTCTTTGACAGTTCTAAATCGCGTACCAGGTCATGAAATTCTCCTGATAAAATTAATCGTTGTTCTCTTAGTTCAGCTTCTGGTGGGATAAATTCTGATGCTGGCCTTTCATAAAGGGTTGGAAATGTTTCAGGCTCAATTGACTCTGGTGATAATTCTGCTGTGTTTTCTTTGATTAAATCTTTATTTTGACGCAATACTGATTTAATAACATGGTCAACGTCTGCGTATTTAATTAATTTTCTTATTTTAAAGTGGTAACCTTTAGTGCAAGTTAAACAAAAAAATAGCAATTATTTGGTCTATGTACACGTTGTGGAAGCCAAGCAACGGGTTCAACGAAAGGCATTGCAGTGGAGCCACTTTGCATTTTCCAAGATCTAAGTGTCGAATAGCACGATGAACAGCAAACAGAGGGTACATACCACAATCCACGAACAAAACAACGACTAAAGTACTCTTCGTATAGTGGAATAACATGTTCATTAACCGATAAATCAATTTTATGTTTTTTGTCCACAAAAAGTCCACAAATGAAACAAATATTATTACTTTTATCACACATTTTTAAAGAAATATTATTTTTTTTAATTTATTTTTATTACTAATAATACTAAATTGCGCAACCTTTCGATGAGAAACTCGAAGTCTACTTATACATTTTAAAAAGCCAACTAAATGTACTTTTAAATAAAATTTATAAAACCAAAATTTGTTGCCCAACAAAAAATTGGGATCCGGCAGAAAATGAAAATTTGTTGAAAAAATTGCATTTTTTTTATTTTAAGCGCTATAAAATAGCCATTTTATGGGCGATCTTCAAACGGAAAATATTTTCAGAAAAGACGAATTCGCATCTAATATCCATTGAAAACAAAAGTTAAATCGACTGTCAAATAAAGAAGTTATGATTTTTTTCTTTAAATTTTCGTAAATAATGGTTTTACGTTACATTTGCTGTTAAAAAATATACTTAACGAAGTGATCAAAAAAAAATATTACTATTTTCGTACTCCATGGACTCCCCCAAAACAGAATTAGTATATGAGAACCCCTGCATTTTTCCCTTGTATCACAGTGTTATTAACACTGGCAGTGATCCGAAATTAAAGCAAGTAGCAATTTAACAAACAGTTTTCACTTATAATCATATTATAACGCATTCAACCACTGGGGAAACTCCTTACAATGTTTTCTTTAATAATCAACCTCTTACAAAAGATGCTCAAGCGTTAAAGGAAAATAGAATAAATAGTGCTAATAGAAATAGGAAAGATTATGAAATAGATACACGATTCTTAGATGCAGAAAATTCAAGGAAACGACTAGATAAAAAAGCAAACCCATTTAAGCATGTGCAGGTCTTACGTAGGGAAAACGACGACCACTATGTAGTCAAACTAAAGAATAGAAATATTAAAAAATATAAAACGTGTTTCAAAAGGAAAAAATGTTCTTATAACAGTTCCAGGAACCAGAATACCGAGGATGATGCTAACAATCCTAATATACCTCGTGTTGCTGACAACAGTGGCGACTCAGACGATACAAATTCAGGAGATAAGCAGTGATAGAGGTTATATAATACTGCAGAAAGGAACAGTAGATATACCTGATAAGTATAATGAATTAATAATTAAACTCAATAAAACGGAGATTCAATTGGCTTATGAGCTGCTAGAAAAAGAATTTAATGAAAATAAATTTTTGCAGACAACCATGACTAAGAGATATCTTCAAATGGCAAACGCTAAAAGGAAACTGTTCAATATTAGGCACAAACGCGGACTTTTTAACGCTTTAGGCAGTGGAATTAAATTTTTGTTTGGAACCCTTGATGACGAGGACAGACAGGAAATTGAAATCCGGTTGAAGACAATAGAAGACAACACGTTGACACAAGACGACATTAACAATATTTTATATCACGTCAACAATGAAACTCAATTTATTAAAGATTTGAAAAATTCCACTAATGTATTGCAGAATCAGATCATTAGAAAGGTAACATCAGACGGATTCTTAGATAACGTAAAAAGCTATTACGAACATTTTAGAGACATTCAACTAGGACTGACTTTAGGTAAACAAGGTATTCTAAATCCGAAATTAATAGACTCAGATAGAGTTTCTGAATTAAATACAAATCAATTAGAATATATTAAAACTTCTTTATGGCAAGCGAATGATGTGCTATACTTCATAATTCAAATCCCTAACACAATGAAATCGTATCCTATTTTAAAAGTAGTTCCCTTTCCTACTCGCGACAATCATCTAGAGTTAAATTTCGACATGAATAGAAAACTTACAAACATTGATAATTTGTTGTATGAAGTAAAAAATTCAAAATTAAGATATTTAGAAAATAAGTGTGTAAGAAATTTACTTAATAAAAATGAAACTAATTGTGAATTTATAACAAAAAATGAAAAAGAAATAAATTTTATCGATCCCAGCTTGTAACGATTTAGAACTAAGAATAAAAAATCATAATCTAAAATCATTATAAATGAAATTGTTTTTGAATCTTTTAGTGATAATAATAATTTTTTATATGTACCGTATGTTAATGACATTGTTAATAAGACAATGATACAATTACCTAATATTACTTTAAATGAATTGAAATTAAGCGTGCATAAGATGAAAACTGGAAATAACAACAATTATGATTATACTGATGTTATCAATAATATTGCAATATAGCAAGAAACATACTATGCGTGTGAATAAGCAGGATATTCGCGAAGACGCGAATGATCTTGAAGGGGGGAGAAGTAACATACGAAACCTATTTCCTTAGTTTAAATTATATTTCTTTTATTTTTATTTTTTTATTTTCTTTTCAAATTTGCAAATAAGCAAATTTGCAGAAATTTTTATAAGTTTCCCACATAAAATTCCAGACGAAATAAAATACTTTAAAGTAATTACGCTGAGCTTGTAATTTAATGTTTAAGTATTTGCTTTTTGAATCTTAGCTTAAGAATATTTTTAGTTCTAATAAACAGAAATTAACCAATCATCAAGCTAAACGGTTGTTTTTCTCGCATACGTTACTTGCATTTGATCATGTGTTGATAGGACAAAATGAATAAAATGATTCAAAATTAATTGGATATTTGTGTACCGTCTTTTCTCTAAATTTATTTTTATTGGTTAGTACTTTATAAAATATATGAAAACTTTAAAATTCGCCTCGAAATACTTATCATGAAGCTCCGAGCAAGGCTCAGTCCCCCAGGTACTATTCTATTATGTTTTCTTGTAAAAATTATTCATTTTTTGTCTAAATTTCGCAAAAACAAAAAATAACCCATTTTTCCCGATACAAATGAGCTCTTAAACTTTGTCCTCGATGCACGCCCATAGAACGTTGTCCGATTTGGCTCAAATTTTCAGATCTAATCTTTTAGACCTAGTGTCACAAAATTCCGTAGAAAAAGTTATAAAATTCGAAAAATCATTTTCCTTCATACAAAAAATTGTCACCCTAATCAGCATGTTTATCCTAACTAAATATTAAGCTAAACGAAAAGCATACGAGTATAACAACTTATTAATATAAAACCATACCAGGTTATGATACCGAATTTTGTTCAAAGTAAATACTAGGAAAACTACTTACATACTTTTAAATGTTGAACTATAAAGCTCCTGCAATCGAATTTAGTCCAAATATTTTACTAACAATACCAACTAGCTTGAATAAGCTGCACGCTCGTAGATATGGCACAGCCGAATATATCACTGTTGCTTGTTTCACAGTGTTCTCTTTTTACTGTAAATATTTTTACATATCTATTATTGATTACAAAAGTTTTTTCTGAAAGGCTCTGCAAATAGAGTGAGTGTTGCCATTTATGTAAAATGCTTATTTTTTGTTTGTTATAAAGACAAATATTTGCTAAATTTTGCCATCATACAAACATTTTCCCAAAACTTATATATTCAACCTGTTTCCGTCATTTGCACTTATATGAGAGCTAGAGTCAAATGTGGACCGATTATCTCGAAATTTGGCAAGTTGACTACAGTTGTTACAAAAATTATGTATGCGAAAAATAAACTCAAAATTTGCATTATCTTTAGATTTACGAGCGTTTTAGTTATTTTTTGTCTCATTTAGTGCGTTTTTAAAGAAGAGTTTGTATGGGAGCTATGGTCAAATGTGGACCGATTTCAAATTTGATACAGTGATTTAAGTTTACATAAGCAGTATCTGTTTTAAATTTCATGAAAAAATATTGATATTTGTGGCCAATATATCAATTCCGGGAAGTGGGACCTATGGGAGGTACCATAAATAATGGACCGATTTTGACCAATTTCAATAGCCATGGTCCCATTGTCAAAAAAATTATCTATGCCAAATTTCATCAAATTATCTTTAGAATTGCGACCTGTAGTTTGATTACAAGGTTTACATGGGGGTCCAGCCAGCCAGCCAGCCGGCCAGCCAGCCGTCCAGCCAGCCAGACGGACGGACGGACGGACGGACATCGCTAAATCGACTCAGAAAGTGATTCTAAGCCTATTGGTATACTAAAAGGTGGGTCTAAGACAAATATTTCTATGCGTTACAAACATCAGCACAAACTTATAATACCCTTTCCACCTATGGTGGTGAAGGGTATAAATAGTGGAATATTAAAGAGAATTAACACAGCTTTATTTCCAATAATCAAAGACAAAAAATTCATGAAGCAGTTTTGGAGTTATTGCAATTCCCCCCTAAAATTCATGTTCCCGCTCCTAATGAAATGCACCAACATTTTTTTTGTAAATAAAGAAATTCCAAAGTTGGACATGATTTATCATTTAATGGCTTGAATTTCTTTATTTACAAAAAAATTTGGTGCATATCCTTAGGCACGTTTTCGGGAACATGAATTTTCGGAGGGAAATACGAAAATCAGAAATATAAATTTGAGAACAAGTTCTGAAATTTTAACTAACACTTTTGAATATAGAAGAGTACTTTTTCGAAAATTTGAGTTTTTTTAAGAACAAGTAAGAGTGGTATATTCGGCTTTGCCGAATCTTGGATACCCTTCACCAATGGTGTTCCAAAAGTACTTAATGTAATTCGTAGCAATATTTGGTTATACTAGTATTATATGCAAAGAGTCTTTAAAATTAAGAGTCGGAAAACGAAAACCTTTTCGGTGGCGTCATCATCTAGAATAGTTATGCACCCTAAGGTTAGGTTGGGCAGGTGGCTGATGTCTAGGGAAGCTTCACTTGGGTTTTTAAGTGGTCCCTTTGTGAAAGATAATGATTACTAGACTACAAGTAGAGAATGCATATTTAAGCCAGCCAGTAGCTTCGAAATAAAATAGAAACATATTTTACGAACATTTAATAAAGTTCATTAGACCAGATAAACCATGCAGAAAAGATGCTTCAAAATGTAGATGCCCTTACATTTGCAATAGCACATCGATTTGATGAAGTTTAAGTATTCTGGCATGCAACCCAAAAACACAGTGCCCAGTGAGGGTTGTGCACTTTAATTCGTACGAATTATCCAACTAGTAAAAGTTCTTGATTAGTTATGTAAAACTCTGAAGTTAGCGGACTGATTTAGGTCAAAGCTTTAACAAAGATAAGCCATAAAATTATAGGGTATACACTCTTAGTTTTAGATACATACGTGAAATATATAGCTTTTGAATGGATGGATATCAGCTTTGTCGGAAAAGTTATTAAAGATTTACTTATTTATCTGAAGTTAGTTAATTAATTAAAATGAACACTTCATCAATAATATTTGGGATGTATTGTTCTTTCGATCTGTCCGATGGATGTTTGGAAAGTTTTGCTCTAGTTCCTTGTGCAATTTTAATGTGATTTAATTTATCAGCATTAAATCGTTTTCCGGTCGGGGTTATATGGGAGATTTCACTAAATGTGAATAGAGCTCGCCCATTTTCAATATCGAACTTTTCAAGATATCAGAAATACTTTTGTCAAATGTTGTCCCTCTAGAAAGTTTATTTTAGGCGCTATTGTCCTGAATATCAATATTGTACAACGTCTTTATACTAAATGTCATCATCGTATCTATTATAATTTGTCATTTATTAGCTACTAAGAGATTGCCTTAGGCGAAGTTATACGGGATCAATTGTCAAACGTGAACGGATTTCTCCCAATTGCAATTAAAAAATTTAAATTTTTGTTGATATGTGAGATACTTACATACATATGTAGGTTTTGAACGGATATCATGTAATTAGCTGCATTTTTGTACTTCCTAGGAAGATTACCTATAATTTGATATATAATACATTCTCAAATGTTATCATAATGTTCAAAAGTCAGACACAAAATTAAGATAAATGCAGTGTGTCTGTCTGCTAAAACCAGATTTGTGGAGCTCCTGAATTGTCCCACCCTGAATTTCAACATTGTCGATCAAAACACCATCGCTTAAACGCTAAATTATATCTACCACAAATTACAGAATGCATCAGGATTTAGATAATCCCCTGCGAAGGACGCTATTAAACTTCATCGAAATAAACATCTGAGATATCGACAAAACAGGAGCTCCAAAAACTTGACTACAACAGAAAAAAAGGACAGACAGGTAGCCGGACGGACATGTAGACGGACGGACAAACAAACAGACGGACGGACAGACGGACGGAGGTCGCGAAATCGATTCTTGTGCCGATTCTGAGTTGATCGGTACAATTTGAATGGTATTCATAATCAGATTTGTGGAGTATATATATCAGATTTTAGAAAATCCTCCCATAAAGAACGATGTCAAATTTCATCACAATCGGTCCATAAACACCTGAGATATCGCTGAAACAATACTTACAAAATGTAAACAAAATTTCTTAGACACGTACTTTGGGCAATTTGCTGTACATCAAATGTAGTGTTATGGCGATATCTCAATTGTTTATAGACCGCTTTTGATAAAATTTAATAACGTGCATTTTGGGGGAATTTCCTAAAATCTGATATAAAATTTATGTAGGTCCGTACTAAAGGAGGATAGTTTTTCCTATTTTTGCATTTAATTTTTTCAACAAACATTCTCTAATGTGTACTTTGGGCAATTTGCGATACATCAAATTCAGTGTTTTGGCGATATCTCAGTTGTCTATGGACCGATTTTGATAAAATTTTACAGAGTGCTTTGGAAAAATATTTCCTACAATCTGATATATAACATATTATCACATGTACACCAGGAGTATCTTTTTTCTCTTGTTATTTCAAAGTGTGTTTCAATCAAAAATTTTAAAATTTTCGTCTAATTTTTGGTATTTTTTCGATATTTTCGGTGTTTATAAACCGATTTTAATGAAATTTAATAGCGTTCATTGCGGGAGAATTTCCTAAAATCTGATATATAATTTATGTAAGTCCATCCTCCAGGGGCTTCAGAAACTTGATTTCAACAGACAGACAGACAGACAGACAGACAGACGGACGGACAGACAGACAGACGGACATCGCTTAATCGATTCTCCTCCCGATTCTGAGTCGATCGGTATAATTTTTATGGGGTCTACGATCACTAATAAAAAAAATTACAAACGGAATCACAAACTTATAATACCCTTTCACCTATTGGTGAAGGGTATAAAAACGGGCCGTGTGACACCATTTATATCCGTGCAATGTCAAATTTTTTCACAGACCTTAAGAGCATTATAAAGGGTGGTTAAATTGTAAGGGCCGATGTTGAATGTGAACCACACCTTAACTCCAAGTTTTTTTCCGAATTTTATTTGACATTTCTCTATTTCAGACTTACTCAATTTGAACCATGGAGAGATACACAATCCAACAACGTGTTAAAGTTATCCAGACTTATTATGAAAATCCAGACTTATTATTAAATGGGAATATGGGCATCGTGCACTTCGTGATTTTTTTGGTCATTTTGTTCGTCCAAATGTGCGTACAATCGCAAAAATCGTGGAAAAATTCGGGTCTGTAGAAGATGTGAGAACACCAGTGCATGCTCGTACAGCTCGTACTGCAGAAAATATTGCTGCTGTTCGCGATAGTGTGGCTGAAGAGCCGTCCACCTCAACTCGTCGTCGTGCCCAACAATTGCACCTCTCACGCTCGTCGTTGATGAACATTATGCATAAAGACTTGCATTTACACGCTTACAAGGTGCAATTGGCTCAAGAACTAAAGCCTCTTGACCATTCCAAACGTTGTGAATGGGCAGAATGGTGGCAAGAAATGGCAACAGTGATGATCAATTTTCGAAAAAAATCATCTTCAGTGATGAGGCACATTTTCACCTCAGTGGATTTGTCAATAAACAGAATTGCCGCATTTGGGCGAATGAGAATCCAAGAGTGCTTGTCGAAAAACCAATGCACCCATAAAGAGTGACTATTTGGTGCAGTTTATGGGCTGGCGGCATCGTCGGCCGTATTTTTTCCAAAATAAGGCCGGTCGACAGTTACTACGAATGGTGTTCGCTATCGTGAGATGATAACGAACATTTTATGGCCCGAATTGGAAGATATGGATGTGGACGATATATGGTTTCAGCAGGACGGTGCCACTTGCCACCCAGCTAACGAAACAATGGCTCTTTTGCGCAAGAAATTCAATGGCCGTGTTATCTCACGTAATGGCGATGTCAATTGGCCGCCAAGATCCTGTGATTTGACACCGTTGGACTTTTTTCTTTAGGGTTATTTGAAAGAAAAGGTGTACGTCGATAAGCCAGCAACAATTCAAGAGCTAAAGGATGAGATAATTCGGCACATTAACGGCATAGAACCTCCATTATGCCTTAGGGTCATCGAAAATTTGGACCATCGGATGGAGGTTTGCGGCGCCCATTTCAAATTTAACCACCCGATACTTAATAAAATTAAATTAAGAAAAGTCTCAAGAGCCATAACAAAATTTTGTTACAGTCACGAAAAACTCAAGTTTTGTTTGAAAACGGCTGACTTTCGACCAAAGCTGGTTGTAGGGTGCATGTCCAAAACTTTTACAAATATAGTTAATACTCATCCCTGAAGGTTAGTCTTTTAAAAATGTAAAAAACGTATTGAGTCTTTTGAAAAAGTTTTTCAAAAATATAGAAAAAACAAGTAAGAGTGTTATTTTCGACTTTGCCGTATCTTAGATAACCTTCACCAATGGTGTTTCATAAGTTAAGTACATAATAAAATTTTTGGTTACATGGTGAATCCTACAGAATTGGTTGATATATGGATTTGCTAATCAGTTCAAGATCATTGCTATTTACAGTGTAGATATATTTTGATATTTTTAGACCTATGTAGTTTATACATCGCTATGTATCGGTTTACTTTGCGATTTAAATATATTCATATAGTCTATATACATAGTTTGTGATTGAAAGAAAATTAAAACTCAAAAAACGGAAAACTCATGGTTCTAAAAAGTTCATAAATGCGCTTTTATCTGAACTTAGTAAACCGTTGAATCCCTTTTGAATAATATTTAATTAATATTGTTCCTTCTTTATGTAAGTTAAAGTCAGTTTTATAAAATTTTTAACTAAAATACTTTCAATATTTTCAAATTCAAATTATTTAGTTTTTATTGATTTTTAATTTGTTCATAAACGTTAAACAAATAACTTTCGCTTTCCTTTCTGATGAGGATTGCTTATTACGCGATAGAGAAATTAATACTACTTCTAAAGTGACAAATGATCAAACATATATATAAAAGAGAGATCGCGAGCTGAGAGGAAAAAATTAGTTGTAAAGGAACAAGTACCATTAAGACCATCTTAACTACCTCTTAAAACCCAGTCGTCCTCGACTGTAAACCATAATTTCTCCAATGTGGATTGATAAATAATTCGTACAAAATTGGTAATTAATTCATATAAAAATGACAAACTCTAATTTTTATTGTAAATTATCCTTATGAACAGGTCGATTATCTATTAAGACATAGCTTCCCATATCTGTTTGAATTTTTTCAACAAAACGTTTGCTAAATTTATTGCCTAATCGTCTGTTAGTTCTTACAAATACTTTGTCCCCTGGGGAGAAAATTTTCGTTACCCTATGGGTGTTATGGTATGTGAGATCCCTGTCTTGAGCTTTTTTAAGTTTTTCTTTTAAACATTGTCTTAGCTTTTCAGAAATACAGTGAATAACATCGGTGGGTCTGAGTCCTGTTACCGAATGAACTGTTTGATTATTCTTCGAAACAGCAATTAGAACTAGTTCCGTCGTATCGTTGTACCTCTCTTCCGCTTTCAAACATCTTGCAATTTCGGCCAAAGTACTATGGAAGCGTTGGACTTGGCCGTTACTTGAACTGTGGGCCGTCGAAACTGTGAAGATTTCAACTCTAAACTGATTTGAAAGAATGGATTTAATTGTCTCAGAATTAAAAGCCTTTTCATTGTCGCATACCATCGTTTTGGCTTTTGTGAAAAAGTACATTATTGACTGTAATGGAATTTAGATATCTACAATTGATCGAGATGCAATATTGAAAACTAGAGCGAATTTACTAAATTTGTCGACACAGGTAACAAAATGGGATTTATCTGTAGAAAAGACGTCTATATGTAGAATTTTCAGGGATAGGAGATTTGCTTATTTGAGATTTTTGAGGATGCCTGACATACTTCGCTTCCTTGCACGTTTTGCAAGTTGAAGCCATTTCTTTTAACTTTTTCCGGATTGCTGGAAAATAATATTCTTTGAGGATTTGGTTAAGATTTTCTCTAATATTGCGATGTGCTCAGTTGTGTTCTTTTAATACGATCTCAAGCTGATTATCAGGATTGCAAATATCTATCACCATATTTCCGCTAAACACAAATTTTACAGACGGAAAATCTTTTATGTCATTTTGAATTTGGCCTGGTCGGTATGAATGCAATCTACAACAAGGGGGTTCACAGCTTTTTTAAATAATGTCATAATGTCTGTACTTTTATTAAAACTGATTAAGTGCCTCACCTGATTTACAAACACTTTTTCTGAAACTAAAGATGATGTTTATGCCTCGATTAGAACAATCTGGATTTTAAAGCAATTTATTGGGTTTACAACAGACTTTATAACTTGTGTGGAAGACTCTTTGGTATGAATTGTCACAATGCTCCACGACTCTGACGCTGTTAAAGTGTCCGAACCTCGATGTCCTTCACTTGCAGATATTGTATCTATTGTGGCAATTACACTCATTGAGTTACTTTGCGTATGATGCATATACTGACGGGATAAAGCATCTGCAACTATATTTTCCCTGCCAGGCTTGTAGTGAAACTTTGGAGAAAGTTCCTCTATAAATGCCCTCCGCCTCCTAATTTTGGTGTTAGGATTTCTCTCCGAAAGAGAAAATCAGAGCGGTTGGTGGTCTGTGTAAATTGTAATCTCGTGTTTGCTTTGTAAAGTTTTTGAAAGATTCTGTCAATGTCAGACACATGTTCTTCAGCTGATGACGAGAGGATGATGACGTCATCTATATACACGTGACAAGTTTTTCCGATTTCTACACGGCATTCTTAGGCCCAAACGGAAGTCGACAAAATTCAAATTTACCATTGCTGACACTAAACGCAGTCTATTCTCTGTCATTTTCTGCTAAGAGAATCTGATGGAATCCAGATTTTAAATCTAGGGTGGTGAAGTAAGCAGATTTTTCTAGATTCAACAAAATAGTCGATGAGTCGGGTATTGGGTACCGATCACTTATACAAGTCTTTTTTCGGCTTTCCGGACTCATTGAAACCTTTCTTATCAACTATCCATATAGGATTATTGTATGGAGAGCGAGAAGGTCTGATTATTCCATTTTGTAATAAATCTGCTACCTCGGTATTAACAAACTCATTCAATGACAACGGATACGGATATGACTTTGAATATACTGGCTCTCGGTCTTCTGTTCTAATAGTGGCAACAACTTTTGTGACAAAAAAGGGACTCTACTGGGTCAGCAAAAACTCTCTCGTTACCTTCTAGAAGATTTCCAAATTTTTCTATTAACTCAGGCGTCGCATCACAAGTTTCATGACTAACCATGTTATTAACCTCGTTACAGTAAAAAAAAACTACAATTTTTCTTCTCAATTTTCATACTTAAGTGTTCCTGTTTTGCAGTCAATTTGCGCCTTTACTTGCTTCAAAAAGTCAAAACCAACTATTCCATCAAATATAACCAAGTCTGGTAAAATGAAAAATGGGGCAGTTGTACCTAATAAATGGGCTAAACATTTTGACAAAATTTTCAACTTTCCATTGACTGATTTTACAAAAAAAGGTTTATCGAGTGGTTTAATTGATTTGAAGTTTTTAAGATTCTTAATATAATTTTTAGACGTACCGGTGTCGATTAATATTTTTAACGTGATTCCCCCCAGCGTTCTTTCTATGTATGGGAGGAGGGACCTTGTTCTAAAAAATTGACTTCGTCCTGAATATTTTGTTCTTGAGGTTCAACTTCAGGAATATAAGACTGCTGAGGCTCGGGAGGAAAAAATCGAAACTAGAATCTAATGGCTCGTCATAATCGTGATTAACTCTTTGGAATTTCGAGACATTTTGGCGAAAACTATCAGCTGATCGTCTATATTGCTGTTGGCTAAAACGGTTACTAGTATCGACATACATCGGCTCAACATATCGCCGATAATTGCTATTTCCGTTAGAAGTAAAATTTTGATGCGGATTACAAAAGGAACTACTGAATCTATTGTTATTTCTATTAAAGATTTGATTTTGTGGTGGTTAATATCTATTGTCCAACTGATTACACACAATGACAAAATTTGACTTTTTGAAATTTTCCAGAAATATTTTTTTTTTCCATAAGATTTTTATGTCACAATTTCAAATCAAGTAGCCGTTTTTTTCTATCAGCTTTGGTTTTTTGTAAATAGCTTTTTTTGTATTTAAGTGAGGTTAAGTGCACTTTTACGAATTTTAGATAGTTTTGATATCAGTTGTGATAAAACTTTCGCGATGACTACATCAAGGAGACGTTGCTTAATTTATCCGGAGTGCTTTTGCCTCATCTGCGGTAAATACGTATCCAAAAAATATAGAAAATCAATTACTAACTTTGTAAAAACCGTGTATACTGACTACTTTAAAGTCGAAATGTGTGATTTAGATAAGCCGTGGGTACCGCAAACTGTTTGCCAAAATTGCGTTGTTAGCTTGCGACAATGGACAAATGGAAAAAGAAGTTCAATGAAGTTCCAAACACCGATGATCTGGCGGGAACCTAAAAATCATCATAATGATTGTTATTTCTGTGTTGTTGATATAAGTGGAATTAATTCAAATAACCACAATAAATGGATTTATCCTGACCTACCATCTGCTAAACGACCAACCAAGTTATCTGATATAGTTCAAGAGTCTGTGCCACCAGTTACAATCTCGGAATCTGCATCAGCTTCCTCAGAAGTCGAAATACGAGACATAATATTCGCTAATAAGCTAAGTAAATCTGATTTTGTTCCTAATGTTCCTGAAATAGAACCTTTTAGCCAAAATGAGTTAAATAACATAGTAAGAGACCTCTATTTGACAAAAGAGCATTCCGAGCTACTCGCCTCCAGACTGAAAGAAAAAAAGATGCTTGCACCGGATACTAAAATTACGATGTATCGTAAGCGAGAAAAAGATTTTATCAAATATTTCTCACAAGATAAAAACTTAGTATTTTGTCAAGATGTTAAAGCTTTAATGAAAGATATAGGCTTACAAGAGTATAATGCTCATGAGTGGCGTCTTTTTATAGATAGTAGTAATAGAAGTTTGAAATGTGTTCTGTTACATAACGGCAATAAGTTTGGTTCTATCCCCGTCGCATATTCCAGAAATTTAAAAGAGGCATATGAAAATATTTCCTCTGTTATTGAAAAAATTAAATACCATGAACACGGATGGAAAATATGTGTGGATTTCAAAATGGTAAATTTTCTCTTGGGACAACAAAGTGGTTTTACAAAATATTCATGTTTTATTTGTCTTTAGAACAGTAGAGATAGCGAACATCATTGGGATCAAGAAGAGTGGCCTTTAAGAAAAGAGTTAATACCCGGAAGTCACAATGTTATACATCCTCCTCTTGTCAACAAAGATAAAATTATTTTACCACCTTTGCATATAAAACTGGGCATTATGAAGCAATTTGTCAAGGCGCTGGACAAAAGTGGTGACTGCTTTGAGTACATAGTGAAAAAATTTCCTAGCCTAAATATTGAAAAATTGAAAGCTGGGGTATTCGATGGACCACAAATACGACTGCTGGTCAATGATAAAGATTTTATTAAGTCAATGAATAAAAAAGAGACCAGAGCACGGAAATCATTGGTGGCAGTTATGAAAAACTTTCTTGGTAATAATAAAGCACCAAGCTACCAAGACATGGTCCAACAAATGCTGTCTTGTATGAAAGATCTTGGTTGCAACATGAGCGTAAAACTCAATAATCTTCCTTCTCATCTGAATTACTTCCCTGAAAATCTCGGCCACTTAAGTGACGAACAAGGTGAGAGATTTCACTAGGAAATTCGGATAACGGAGGAACGATACAAGGGCAAATGGGATGTACACATGATGGCAGATTACTGCTGGTGCTTAAAGCGAGATTTACCACAGGCTTCCTATGGCAGAAAATCGTTAAAGATGCCCTTTTTGTCTGCTTTTGAAAATTGAATTATTATTTAGTACTTTAATTTATTTTTATGTTCTTTCTGTAAAAATATATATATGCTATATCTCGAAAACCAGAGCTGGTGCATTAAAATAATATTTATTTTCAAAGCCAGGATCTAAAATATGTACTTTATTGAAAATATTTTTTTTTCAACGATATAAATAAAGTAAAAATCATTTAAAATTTTCCAAATTTATTCGTAGTTTTTCCGAACATTGTGAAAGGCCCTGAAAATATACAGCAAAAATTTATTCATCTGTGTCAAATATAAAGTCCATTAATATTTTTTATCAAGGCTGGATTAGGTTTGAACCGCCGTGGTATAGCAGGATAGTCATCCGCCTAGCATACCAGAGGCCCAAGTTCGATCCCTGGCCAGACTCACTTGAAAAAATAAATTTTCAAAAAAGCGGCGGTTCACCTCATAACTCAGCTAGCCACTGGTTATTGAGTATTAGGCTATGTAAAACTTCTCTAACTAATGCATTTGCCGTTCGGAGCCGGTGTTAAAACGTAGGTCCCTTTTAATGAGTCTTAAAATAGAATCGGATGCAGCTCATTGTCTGAGAGAAGTACCCCTTGTTAAAATTGGAATGTTGTCGGGGAATTATATATATATATATATATATATATATATATATATATATAGATTAGGTTTAGGCAAGTTTTAAATCTGCAAATTGAACATTTTGTTTTAAGGCCATTTTCAAAACATCAGTTCCGGTTTTTTGAAAATTTTGTTTAAATAAATTTGAAATATCGAAAATCGATTGAAACTGTTTTATTAAGAACATTTACAGAAATAATACAAAACAAGTAAGAGTGGTATATTCGGCTTTGCCGAATCTTGGATACCCTTCACCAATGGTGTTCCAAAAGTAAAGTACAAAATCGTAAGAATATATTGATAATTATATAGTTTCTGATTACTGACTTAGTTGAGCCCCACACAAATGCTTGATATGTATATTAATTTTCTTTTGTTTATACTAAATGTAATTCCTAGCAATATTTAGCTATGTCGGAAAACGAAAAGCTTTTCGGTGGCGTGATCATCTAGAATAGTTATGGACCCAAAGGTTAGGTTGGGCAGGTAGAGAATGCTTATTTAAGCCAGCTAGTAGCTTCGATATATGTGTATATTTTACGAACACTTAATAAAAGATGCTTCAAAATGTGGGAATCTACATCTTAGATTTGCAAAAGCACATCGATTTGATGAAGATTAAGTATTCTGGCATGCAACCCAAAAACACAGTGCCCAATGAGGGTTGTGTACTTTAATTCGTACGAATTATCCAACTAGTAAAAGTTCTTGATTAGTTATGTAAAACTTTGAAGTTAGCGGACTGATTTAGGTCAAAGCTTTAACAATGATTGTCAAAATAGGGTATAAACTCTTAGTTTTAGATACATACGTGAAATATATAGCTTTTAAATGGAATTTAGATGAATACTTCATCAATAATAATGTATTGTTCTTTCGGTCTGTCCGATGGATGTGTGGAAAGTTTTGCTCTAGTTCTTTGTGCAATTATAATGTGATTTAATTTATCAGCATTAGAGTGATTCCCGGTCGGGGTTATATGGGAGATTTCACTAAATGTGAACAGAGCTCGACCATTTTCAATACCGAACTTTTCAAGAGAGCAGAGATACTTTTGTCAAACGTGTCCCTCTAGAAAGTTTATTTTAGGCGCTATCGCCCTGAATAACGATATTGTACAATGTCTTTATACTAAATGCCATCATCGTATCTATTATAATTTGTCATTTATTAGCTACTAAGAGATTGCCTCAGGCGAAGTTATACGGAAGCAATTGTCAAACGTGAACGGATTTCTCCCAATTGAAATTAAAAAATTTTAATTTTCGTTGATATGTGAGGTACATACATACATACATACATATGTAGGTTTTGAACGGATATCATGTACTCAGTCGCATTTTTGTACTTCCTAGGAAGATTACCTATAATTTGATATATAATACATTCTCAAATGTTATCATAATGTTCAAAAGTCAGACACAAAATTAAGATAAATGCAGTGTGTCTGTCTGCTAAAGTCAGATTTGTGGAGCTCTTTGAGGGTATAAACATATGCATCTTACACAAAATTTTAGGATATCAAAACACCTGAAATATCGCTTTAACACTAAATTATATCTACCACAAATTACCAAATGCGTCAGAGTTTAGGTAAACCCTGCGAAGTACGCTATTAAATTTCATCAAAATAAACATCTGAGATATCGACAAAACAGGAGCTCCAAAAACTTGACTACAACAGAAAAAAGGACAGACAGGTGGACGGACGGACGGACGGAGAGACAGGTAGACGGACGGACCGACAGACAAACAGACGGACGGATAGACAAACAGACGGACGGACGTCGCGAAATCGATTCTCCTGCCGATTCTGAGTCGATCGGTACAATTTGAATGGTATTCATAATCAGATTTGTAGAGCGCCTGGAGGATGCACCTACATAAATTATATATCAGATTTTAGGAAATCCTCCCACAAAGAACGCTGTCAAATTTCATCATTTTGTTGACATTTTTTAAGTATTGTTTCAGCGATATCTCAGTGGTTTATGGACCGAGAGTGCTTTAAGGAACCATTTCCTACAATCTGGTATATAATATCTTATCCCATATATACCAGGAGTATATTTTTTCTCATGTTATTTAAAAGTGTGTTTCAATCAAAAATGTTAAAATTTTCGTCTAATTCTTGGTATTTTTTCGATATTTTCGGTGTTTATAAACCGATTTTAATGAAATTTAATAGCGTTCATTGCGGGAGAATTTCCTAAAATCTGATACATAATTTATGTAGGTCCATCCTCCAGGCGCTTAAGAAACTTGATTTCAACAGACAGACGGACAGACAGACAGACGGACATCGCTTAATCGATTCTCCTCCCGATTCTGAGTCGATCGGTATAATTTTTATGGGGTCTACGATCACTAATAAAACAAGTAAGAGTGGTATATTCGGCTTTGCCGAATCTTGGATACCCTTCACCAATGGTGTTCCAAAAGTACTTAATGTAATTCGTAGCAATATTTGGTTATACTAGTATTATATGCAAAGAGTCTTTAAAATTAAGAGTCGGAAAACGAAAACCTTTTCGGTGGCGTCATCATCTAGAATAGTTATGCACCCAAAGGTTAGGTTGGGCAGGTGGCTGATGTCTAGGGAAGCTTCACTTGGGTTCTAAAGTGGTCCCTTTGTGAAAGATAATGATTACTAGACTACAAGTAGAGAATGCATATTTAAGCCAGCCAGTAGCTTCGAAATAAAATAGACACATATTTTACGAACATTTAATAAAGTTCGATAGACCAGATAAACCATGCAGAAAAGATGCTTCAAAATGTAGATGCCCTTAGATTTGCAATAGCACATCGATTTGATGAAGTTTAAGTATTCTGACAAGCAACCCAAAAACGCTGTGCCCAGTGAGGGTTGTGCACTTTAATTCGTACGAATTATCCAACTAGTAAAAGTTCTTGATTAGTTATGTAAAACTCTGAAGTTAGCGGACTGATTTAGGTCAAAGCTTTAACAATGATTGTCAATGTATACAAGCCTTAAAATTATAGGGTATACACTCTTAGTTTTAGATACATACGTGAAATATATAGCTTTTGAATGGATGGTTATCAGCTTTGTCGGAAAAGTTTACTTATTAATTTGAAGTTAGTTAATTAATTAAAATGAACACTTCATCAATAATATTTGGGATGTATAGTTCTTTCGATCTGTCCGGTGGATGTTTGGAAAGTTTTGCTCTAGTTCTTTGTGCAATTTTAATGTGATTTAATTTATCAGCATTAAATCGATTCCCGGTCGGGTTTATATGGGAGATTTCACTAAATGTGAATAGAGCTCGCCCATTTTCAATATCGAACTTTTCAAGATATCAGAAATACTTTTGTCAAATGTTGTCCCTCTAGAAAGTTTATTTTAGGCGCTATTGTCCTGAATATCAATATTGTACAACGTCTTTATACTAAATGTCATCATCGTATCTATTATAATTTGTCATTTATTAGCTACTAAGAGATTGCCTTAGGCGAAGTTATACGGGATCAATTGTCAAACGTGAACGGATTTCTCCCAATTGCAATTAAAAAATTTAAATTTTTGTTGATATGTGAGATACTTACATACATATGTAGGTTTTGAACGGATATCATGTAATTAGCTGCATTTTTGTACTTCCTAGGAAGATTACCTATAATTTGATATATAATACATTCTCAAATGTTATCATAATGTTCAAAAGTCAGACACAAAATTAAGATAAATGCAGTGTGTCTGTCTGCTAAAACCAGATTTGTGGAGCTCCTGAATTGTCCCACCCTGAATTTCAACATTGTCGATCAAAACACCATCGCTTAAACGCTAAATTATATCTACCACAAATTACAGAATGCATCAGGATTTAGATTTAGATCCCCTGCGAAGGACGCATTAAACTTCATCAAAATAAACATCAGAGATATCGACAAAACAGGAGCTCCAAAAACTTGACTACAACAGAAAAAAGGACAGACAGGTAGATGGACGGACGGGCAAACAAACAAACGGACGGACAGACGGACGGACGGAGGTCGCGAAATCGATTCTTGTGCCGATTCTAAGTTGATCGGTACAATTTTAATGGTATTCATAATCAGATTTGTGGAGTATATATATCAGATTTTACAAAATCCTCCCATAAAGAACGATGTCAAATTTCATCACAATCGGTCTATAAACACCTGAGATATCGCTGAAACAATACTTACAAAATGTAAACAAAATTTCTTAGACACGTACTTTGGGCAATTTGCTGTACATCAAATGTAGTGTTATGGCGATATCGACCGCTTTTGATAAAATTTAATAACGTGCTTGGTGGGGGAATTTCCTAAAATCTGATATAAAATTTATGTAGGTCCGTACTAAAGGAGGATAGTTTTTCCTATTTCTGCATTTAATTTTTTCAACAAACATTCTCTAATGTGTACTTTGGGCAATTTGCGATACATCAAATTCAGTATTTTGGCGATATCTCAGTTGTTTATGAACCGATTTTGACAAAACAGAGTGCTTTGGGAAAATATTTCCTACAATCTGATATATAACATATTATCACATGTACACCAGGAGTATCTTTTTTCTCTTGTTATTTAAAAGTGTGTTTCAATCAAAAATTTTAAAATTTTCGTCTAATTTTTGGTATTTTTTCGATATTTTCGGTGTTTATAAACCGATTTTAATGAAATTTAATACCGTTCATTGCGGGAGAATTTCCTAAAATCTGATATATAATTTATGTAAGTCCATCCTCCAGGGGCTTCAGAAACTTGATTTCAACAGACAGACGGACGGACAGACAGACAGACAGACAGACGGACATCGCTTAATCGATTCTCCTCCCGATTCTGAGTCGATCGGTATAATTTTTATGGGGTTTACGATCACTAATAAAAAATTTACAAACGGAATCACGAACTTATAATACCCTTTCACCTATTGGTGAAGGGTATAAAAATTACAAACTTATAATTCCCTTTCACCTATTGGTGAAGGGTATAAAAAGAATATCTCTCATAGTTTAGCCGTACTTGACACTTAAATTCGAAATTTTTCGCCGAAAATTACATTTTTTTGAAAATAACGACCATTAAATATCTCAATATATAGAGCTAATACAAAAAAACGGCTTTTATTTTCAGAGTCAGTATGTCAAATGTCTACATTAAAGCAACTTAACTCTCTGGAAAAAAATCCTTGTCGTACTGTGTAATTTATATTATTTGCAGTATACCATTCTACGGTTTTTTTGGAATAGTGGCTAGATCTGACCGAAATAGTACAGGCATGTTGTGCTGTTATATTATTTCCTTTGACTGCCCTTCCAAACATTTTTCAGCATAAGTGTTTGAATTTATAGTTCCTTTAACGATGATTTCTTTGCTTCTGCGACCGCATGTACAAATGGCCTGCCAAACCATGTATTGCTTGGGAAATTTACTATACTTGGTTTGAGTACATTTAGCATTGACACCCTCTTTCTTGAATTCCTTACCAATTAACTGATTAAAGTCTGCTTAAGTAAGTCTCATCATCTATTACGACACATTGAAATTTTGTTAAATATTGCAGGTAAAGTTTTCTTGCTATTCGTCTGGCCACTTTTTCTTTAAATCGGATCTATCAATCATTTTTTGGACTTTGTAAGACTTTTTTTAACTCTTTCAACGAAAGGTTTTTAAGCACCATGGGAGTGGTAGGGTTTCGAACAAAATTTAGTTTGGCAATTGGTTTTTGCCAATTTTTTGTTTCGCGGACCAGATTTTCACCACTTCCAAGCTTTCTCTGGATTCCCAACCCTTTCTTGTAGCGACCTATTACCCTTTTGACCATGATTTCTGACGTTCCTATTTCTCGTGCTATTGTTTAGAGTTGTGTACAAAATTTTTTCTCTAACAATTTCTTCTTTAGTGATAGTTTTTTTTTACTTGCAAATTTTTCGTTTATCCTTTGTACGTATGTTTTTTACATGTGTCTACAAAATTTTTAATTATGTTTTAATTTCTAATATCAAGGGTTGCTAAATTATTTGCAAAAATTAAAGTATCAATTTTAATCGAGGCAGTCTTTAGTTATCAAGTTTCAATAGAAGCTCAAATTAAAATTATACAATTAGATGTAAAAGACCCCATCAAATGTAATTGGAGTGATATAAATAACGTCAAGTAAAAAAGGGCTTAAAGTGTGTAAGGTCCGTCACAGAAATAAAGTTTTTTTTTTAAATTTGTTTAGTGCAATTTTTATTTTTCTTCGTTGAATTTGGTACTTATAGTATGCTTTACATTAGGCTAAAAATATGTAGTTGGTAATATAGCATTTTACAGAATAATATGTATAGAAAAGTGTTATAGTCCGTCACAGTATAAGTTAAGACGGTCTTAATGGTACTTGTTCCTTTACAAGTAATTTTTTCCTCTCAACTCGCGATCACTATTTTATATATATATATATATATATATATATATATATATATATATATATATGTTTTATCATTTGTCACTTTAGAACATTGGTCGCCAGCTCGAACTGAATTCAGCATTCTGAAATCACATGTATTCTTACGCTCTTCATACGCATTCTTACGCTCTTTCATTTAGTCTGCAATCAACCACCGAAAAATGCACATTTTTTCTTGTAAATTCAATACACTCAAAAAATGTTTGTCGTCTCGCTTTTTGAATTGTATTATGACAATAAAAAAAATTAAAGAAGAATGAATAGTATTATGAAATTAGTACTTTAAATTAAAATAGTAACGTTATGTAGAGCTACTTTTAAAAGAGTTTTTAAATTTTATTATATGTTTTAGATTTTCATATTCATACAAATAATTTTTTAGTATAATAAAATTCTTTTGTTTTAAGTTTTAACTTACTAGTAAAACCAAAATATATTATGGTTTTTTAACATAATTTAACACGTAAATAAAACTAATAGATCTGATTGAAAATACCATAATTTTATTAAAATATTTTTTCGAGTGTGTAAAATATTTCTCACCAATACAACTAACACTTACTAATACAAATGTTTTGGCTACCACTGCTTTAGAACATAGATGCCCAATGTAATAGTATTAGTGAGAATGACGAAATAACACATGAAGAAAACAATTTTGTATTCATTTTATTTAGTCTTCAGCGAGATTGCAACGAATGCACATGTGTGGCGGGTGTTGTAATTTTTTTTTTGTTTCTGTTTTAACAAAAGGAAAAATTTGAGTAATACTCTTAAATGTAAAATGGTGATACAGAAAATGTTTTAATAAGTTATGTCTATAGAAAAAATAATAATATGCATTTGATTTAACTAATTGTTATTCCTAATTAATAGAGTTTTTTTTATATACAAAAGGTTTTGCGAGTATTTTCTATCGGGAAAAAAATATTATACATTTTTTTAAGCTTTATAGTTATTATAGAAAATATATTATGATACTAACGGTGAATAGGATTGAATTTGATAGAGAGAAATATATTAAGTTTTCCAAAAACGTTACCTAAATTATTTCTAACAAATGTCTAATCTGAAAATGGCCTTCCTTTTTTGACAGTATCTAAACTTATATAGCTAGGTAAACCTATTTTTAAATTTTCCTCTATTTAATGTTTATCATTTTCTTCAGACTTAAGAACCCATTTCTTCAGCTTGTCAATAAACATTTTTTTATAAATTTTTAATTTATTTTTCTGAACATCTTCAAAATGTTTTTTTTTTTTTTTTTTTTAATAAATTTATAATTTTTTTTAAACGTCCTATTATAAATAAGGCATTTCATGTCATCAAAAGCATTTCGTAGCCAAAATACTTTTCGGGTGACATCATTAATATTATTCTATAATTTCGCTATACTAATTTCGTGTTTACTAACTGCTGTCCCGATGACGATTAAATATATTCCCTTAAAATAGTTCGATCTCAACTTAATTTAAAATTTAAGCATAGCTATTGACATGGTTAAGCCGTTTATGCATTATGAACGCACATATAAACAAACTTTCACATTAATTTTATAAAATATGTATGTAGGGATAATAAAATCTGTTATCTTTTTTAAATTTGACTACATTTTATAGCATTTTGCTTTCCATTGCTTGTTCCTAAAAAATTTTAGTAATATTCTGCAAGTGTATTTAGTCTGTCCCGCTAAACATGCTGATTTTCTATTGGTTGATTGACGTTTAAACGAAAGAGCGTAAGTATACGTGTAAGTTCAATTTCCTGATTTCAGCAACTAGCTGAACTATTTTGCTTTAGAAGTATTAATTTGTCTATCGTGTAGTAAGCAATCCTCATCAGAAAGGAAAGCGAAAGTTATTTGTTAAGCGTTTATGAACAAATTTAAAATCAATCTATATATATATTATAAATGTGTTTGTAAGTTTATTTGTTTATTTGTTTGCTTGAAAGAGGTTGACTCCTAAACGGTTTGACCGATTTTTTTTTTAAGTTGGTTTAAGGATATGTTTTGTTTCAAAACTTGGTCTAGAAAGGGCCCAAATAGGGTAAATAGTGGACCAAATGGTGCAAAATTTAATATTTATCATTGAATTTGATAAACCATAAAAGTTAGAAACTTCAAACTTAACAAAAGTAAATTCATTACCAATGGCCGTACTTCAGAAAAAAATTAAAAGGATCGGAGCGCCTTCCCAGTTACAAAAACAATACCTATAACTGGGTAAATTGATTTTGATGATTTTTGAAATGTAGATAAAGTTATACTAACTTTCCTGAAATTTTTACAAATAGGCTAGGTTTTTTTTTAATTCTGAAGTGGGCGTGACCCCTCCCATATAACTCATATGTTAAAAATGACAAATTTAGGTGACCGAGAGGCCCGATTTTCCTGAAATTTCGACAGTATGTTAGGGTGTGACCGATGGTTAAAATACGCCAGATTTTTTTTGTTAACCTCAAGTGGGCGTGAACCCTCCCATATAAGTCAAATATTGAAAATGACAAATATGGATGACCGAGCTGCCTGATTTTTCTGAAATTTTCACAGTATGGTAAGGTGTAACCGGTGGTTAAAATAGTCTAGGTTCTTTTTTTAAATGTCAAGTGGGCGTGACCCCTCCCATATAACTCATATATGAAAATCACAAATACAGGTGACCGAGAGACCCGATTTTTCTGAAATTTTGACAGTATATTATGGTGTGACCGATGTATAAAATAGGCCAAATTACTTTTGAAGTCTCAAGTGGGCGTGCCCCTCCCATATAAGTCAAATATTAATAATGACAAATATGGATGACCCTACACACCGATTTTTCTGAAATTTTGACAATATGTTAAGGTGTGACCAGTGGGTAAAATAGGCCAGGTTGTTTTTTAATCTCCAGTGGGCGTGACCCCTCCCATATAAGTCAAGTATAAAAATTACAAATATGGATGATAAGATCAAAACAATTTAAACGAATTAATTAAAGTTTTAAATGTGGATTTTTTCATATTATAAGATAGTTTTGAATTTTTTGAAAACGACCCAAGGAGGACCTGGGAATCGAAAAATGGGGATAAAATTCTATTTTTCTTTAAAATTACATCACTTCATAACGACTAGACCGATCACGACATTTTTTTCTACGTGTTTTTAGTCCAAGTTAGGATTCTATATAAAGAAATGTTTACAATGCTACATAAAGAAAAATTACAATCGGAAAGCGGCGGCACGGATATTGGAAATATGATTGATGTTTGATAATGACGATGTTTCACTGATGATTGTTTAAAGATTTTTCATGATTATTTGATGGTTGTTTGACTGTTTGAAGATTTGTAATAATTGTTTGATAATTGTTTCTCGATTAACTGGCGATTTTATGGCGGTAGTTTGATGATTTTCTGTCGATTGTTTGAGGGTTAATTGATGATTGATTGACGACTGTTCAATGATTTTTTATGATTGTTCGATAATTGTTTCACGATTAACTGACGGTTATTTGATTACTATTTGGCGATTGTTTGATAATCTATAAATATAAAAAAATTTTCGCGTCTGTTTTTGTATGGTTTTTTTTATTTAGGACCAGCACTCAGGGGATGACCCCTACTTATGCTATGCATTGTGTTGGAAGTAGGAAAATAGGTTGTGGGAAGGACGAAAGAGGGAGTAGTGTTCGTGGACATTAGGTTTGAATTTTCCTATATTGCAACTGTCAGGAAAAACTTCTGAGTTCCACATACGTACTGTACGGCTAAAGAACGAATTTTCTCTATAGTGTGTTGCTCGGTCCACTGGACAATCAACCACAAATGCATTGACGTGTGTTGCGTAAGAATCTTCGGGTTTCGGGAACGAGGTCTCTGATATCGTTAGAACACATTCCAAAGTAGTACCGATATAACAGTGTTATACAACCCACATTGCGGCGGTGCTTCAGTGAGTCAGTAGAGTTGGATACCCTACTGTCACCGATAAGCACTTTCGCCCTCCCCTGTACGCGGTCGACAAGCTCCAAAATAGACTTACAAGCAACGGCCCATACATGAGAGTTGTATTTCATTTCTGGTCGGACATAGGTGGTATAAATCACACTAATGTGGGGTACTGCCAATCACTAAAGTCAAATAAATACATATGCAAATACATTATTAAAGGATTCAGTTCAAAAATTTATAAACAAAATATTTCATAATTGTTAATTGTTAAAGAAATGGTTAACACAGCAGTAAGTAAAAATATTTTACTGTTAACCCGGGCAACGCCGGGGACAAGCAGCTAGTAATTAATAAAAACTAAATCATTTTAATTTGAAAATATTGAAAATTGAAAAGTTTATAAAACTGACTTTAACTGGCGCCCAACTTGGGGCTGCTGAGGCAAAATTAATTATTATAATTATGAAATAAATTCAAATTATAAATAAATAAAATAATTCAAAGACGAACAAAAACAAGAATTATTAATACAGTTTGAAAAGTTTAAGATAAAATTAATTGTGTAATTATTCAGTTTCCATTAAAAATCTCAAGTGTTTAAAAATTTTACCTGACATCAAAACGGTACGGATAATCACTTCTAAGAAACTGTGTGAAAAGTTTATTAATTGAAATTATAAAATAATTAAAAACTTAAATAAAAAAATTGTAGCAATAATTTTTTTAATGTAACAAAATAATTAAAGCAATAAACTTAAAAAAATATAAAACCTAATGTTTAATATAATTCGCAATTTAAGCTACTTATGAAAAAAAAGAACAAATAATAATGGTAACTCTAAAAAATAATCAATATAATGAAACAAAAATATATAGAAAAATTTAAAAACCAAAAACCTGATTGTAAAATATAAATGTTTATAAAAAAACAACAATAAAAACTGAGAAAAAATTCTGCGATGAAGGGCCTAAATAACGGTATCAAAATTTTAGTTTAAAATTTTTCAAAAAAACTTCTGTGGATGACAAAATAAATTGATAAATTGAGAGCTAAAAAAGTGGAACCTAAAAACGTATAAATCTGTGAGAAGACTTAAACACTAAGAGAGGTGCTGCTAAATAAGAGATCCTTCACCAATAGGTCAAAGGGTATTATAAGTTTGTCATTCAGTTTGTAATTTGTTCATTATTAAAAATTATACCGATCGACTCAGAATCGCCAGGAGAGTCGATTTAGCCATGTCCGTCTGTCTGTCTGTTTGTTGAAATCAAGTTTGTGGAGCTCCTGGTGGGTGTACCCAGACGAATTGTATATCAGATTTTACGAAATTTCCTTACACAGCACGCGATGACGAATTTAAAATTTTGTTTTTTTTAAATACAGTTTTTTCAATTTTTTTTTAATTCTCATCGAATTTTGAATTTTGGCGATATCTCTGGTCTTTATAGACCGATTTTGATAAAATTTAATAGCATGTTGCATCTAAAATCTCATATATAATTCAAAAAATAAAAAAAAATACTATTTTTTAACCAAAAAATTTTTAAATTTGTCAATTTGCATACAACGATAACTTTTGCTTTGGCAATATCTCGATTATTGATCTACCGATTTTGATGAAATTCAATAGTGTGCAGCATTGAACGATTTCCTAAAATTTGGTATACAGTTCAAAAAACTTTTTTTTTTTTAAACACAATATTTTGACGAAATTCGAAACTTTTTTGAAAAACACAGTTTTTTAAAAAAAAAAATTGTTTAAATTTTCATCGAATTTTTAATTTTGGCGATATCTCTGATGCTTATAGACCGATTTTGATAAAATTTAATAGCATATTGCGTTGGAGTATTTTTTAAAATCTGATATTTAATTTAAACATTTTTTTTAAATACGGTTTTTTAAAAATTTTTTTTTTTAAATTTGTCAATTTGCGTGCATCGATAACTTTTGCTTTGGCGATATCTCAGTTATTAAACTAGCGATTTTGATGAAATTCAATAGTGTGCTGCGTTGAATGATTTCCTAAAATTTTATATACAGTTCAAAAAAACTTTTTAAAAAAGAATTTTAAGTTCTCATCGAATTTTGACGATATCCCTGGTCTTTATAGACCGATTTTGATAAAATTTAGTAACATGTTGCGTTGGAGTATTTCCTAAAATCTGATATATAATTCAACATTTTTTTTAAAATACTGTTAAAAAAAATTTGATGAAATTTAATAGTGTGCTGCGTTAAATGATTTCCTAAAATTTGATGTACAGTTCAAAAATTAAAAAAACACAGTTTTTTAACGAAATTCAAATTTTTTATGCAAAATACTGTTTTAAAAAAAAAAATTTTAATTCTCATCGAGTTTTAAACTTTGGCGATATCTCTGGTGTTTATAGACCGATTTTGATGAAATATAGCATGCAATGGAGTAATTTTTAAAATCTGATAATTCGATTTTTTTTTTTTTTTTTGTTAAATATTGTTTTTAATTTTTTTTTTTAAAGATGCCAATTTGCGTACATCGACATATTTTGATTTGGCGATATCTCTGTTACTGATCTACCGATTTTGATGAAATTCAATAATGTGTTGCGTTGGATGATTTCTTAAAATTTGATATACAGTTCAATAAACTTTTTTTCAAAAACATAGTTTTTTGAAAAAAACACAGTTATTTTGAAATATACAGTTATTAAAAAAAAAACAAATTTTAATTCTCATTGAATTTTGAATTTTGGCGATATCCCCGGTGTCTATAGAAAATAAAAAAATTGTAATTTAGCATCGAATTTCGAATTTTGGCTATATCGCAGTTGTAAGTAGAACTATATGTTGCAATTTAACAGTGTACTTCGTAGAACACTATTAACATCTAATACCTATACATATAAGTTATGTCGGTATGCCATTCAGAAGCTCATCAAACTTGATTTCATCATACCAAAATATGTCTTAAATAAGTGACTTTTGCACATTATGATGGCCTAATCTAAATAGGTCCGCTTAATATTCTCATTAAAGCAACCATTTAATCGGTCCTCTAATTTTAAAGATACATGCATTTAAATACTACCTCTCTCAAGGTGCGAAATGTTGCAATGTTGTGTAATTTCTGAAATTGTTTGTATTTCAATCTACCTCCGAAATGTAGACTCAATATAAAACAATTAAAGTATTATTCATATATCGCCAAAAAATTAAATGTATGAGATTTGAAACTTTTTCAGATTAGAAAATCAATATACATATATTGGTATTTTTGTAGGTTTCACCTAAATCAGTATTCAGAAACATACATACTTGGGGTATTAAGGGTACTTAAGGTTCGGCATAGCCGAACATAGCACTATTACTTGTTATTCTTATATTTAGTTACCTATTATTTATTATAAAATGTTATTAGTCTAAATCTGATTATTAGTTAAATTTTTCTGATTAGAAAGCAAATATTATCGAACTATTTTTTATTAAAATATTTAAAAAAAGAGAGTAATAATGTGTAAAATAATTTTGTCTCCAACTAAATATTGTAAATAATAGACTAGTAATTATTCATATTAAAAAACTCTTTTTTATGGGATCCAAAAATTAAAGAGACTTTTTTTATTACAATTAGATTTATGACTAAAATTGGTAATTAATTAAAATAAATAAAATTTAAAACAATAAAAATTTTCGAAAAAAAAACATTTGTCCTTATGAGCATTGATAAATTAATAGCAGATATACAGAATTTTGGAATAAGCTCGGAAAATAATCTTCCAAACCCTAGAAATATGGACGCCAATGCCGTGCAAGCCTTGTTAAATACTGGTTACGACGTCCAATGTCAGATGTGTTGTTTTCGTTGTTTCCTCCAGATATGCCTTCTGCTCTCGCTACAGCCCAAGAGCTTGATACCAATCAGATGAGATATAATTTTGCAACAACCTTTTGGAACAATTCAGTCGATACTTCAATTTATAATTCACATCATTACCAAGCTATTCGGCAACCTCGTTTTCAGAATAATTGCATTCCAAATTTACCACAATACCAACCTATTCGGCAACCTTATTCTCAGAATAGAGCAATAAAACAAAGATTCGTTTTTATATATTCCAGAAGAACAAAATTTTCAAGACGAAGTCAATTTTTTAGAACAAGGTCCCTCCTCCCGTACATAGAAAGATCGCTGGGGGGAAACACGTTAAACATATTAATCGACACCGGTACGTCTAAAAATCATATTAAGAATCTTAAAAAATTAAAATCAATTAAACCACTCGATAAACCTTTTTTTGTAAAATTAGTCAATGGAAAGTCAAACATTTTTTCAAAATGTTTAGCCCATTTATTGGGTACAACTGCCCATTTTTCATTTTACCAACTTGGCTACATTTGATGGAATATTTGGTTTTGACTTTTTGACTGCAAAACAGGAACACTTAAGTATGAAAATGGAGAAGAAAAATTGTCGTTTTTTTTACTGTAACGACGCACAGTGGGATGAATGGTAGAGAAAGTGGCGATTAATTCATAAAAGTTGTAATATTAAAATATTGTTATTATACCCTTCACCAATAGGTGAAAGGGTATTATAAGTTTGTGATTCCGTTTGTAATTTTTTTATTAGTGATCGTAGACCCCATCAAAATTATACCGATCGACTCAGAATCGGGAGGAGATTCGATTAAGCGATGTCCGTCTGTCTGTCTGTCTGTCTGTCTGTCTGTCTGTCTGTCTGTCCGTCTGTCTGTCTGTTGAAATCAAGTTTCTGAAGCCCCTGGAGGATGGACTTACATAAATTATATATCAGATTTTAGGAAATTCTCCCGCAATGAACGCTATTAAATTTCATTAAAATCGGTTTATAAACACCGAAAATATCGAAAAAATACCAAAAATTAGACGAAAATTTTAAAATTTTTGATTGAAACACACTTTTAAATAACAAGAGAAAAAAGATACTCCTGGTGTACATGTGATAATATGTTATATATCAGATTGTAGCAAATAGTTTCCCAAAGCACTCTGTAAAATTTTATCAAAATCGGTCCATAAGCAACTGAGATATTTCCAAAACACTAAATTTGATGTATCGCAAATTGCCCAAAGTACGCATTAGAGAATGTTTGATGAAATGAAATGCAGAAATAGAAAAAAACCATCCTCCTTTAGCACGGACATACATAAATTTTATATCAGATTTTAGGAAATTCCCCCGCCAAGCGTGTTATAAAATTTTATCAAAAGCGGTCTATAAACAATTGAGATGCCGCCAAAACACACATTTGATGTACAGCAAATTGCCCAAAGTAAGTGTCTAAGAAATTTTGTTTACATTTTGTAAGTATTGTTTCAGCGATATCTCAGGTGTTTATGGACCGATTGTGATGAAATTTGACATCGTTCTTTATGGGAGGATTTTCTAAAATCTGATATATATACTCCACAAATCTGATTATGAATACCATTCAAATTGTACCGATCAACTCAGAATCGGCACAAGAATCGATTTCGCGACCTCCGTCCGTCTGTTTGTTTGCCCATCCGTCCGTCTGTTTGTTTGTCCGTCCGTCTACATGTCCGTCCGTCTACCTGTCTGTCCTTTTTATACCCTTCACCAATAGGTGAAAGGGTATTATAAGTTTGTGATTCCGTTTGTAATTTTCGTAGTGATCGTAGTGATCGTAGACCCCATAAAAATTATACCGATCGACTCAGAATCGAGAGGAGAATCGATCAAGCGATGTCCGTCTGTCTGTCTGTCTGTCTGTTGAAATCAAGTTTCTGAAGCCCCTGGAGGATGGATTTACATAAATTATATATCAGATTTTAGGAAATTCTCCCGCAATGAACGCTATTAAATTTCATTAAAATCGGTTTATAAACACCGAAAATATCGAAAAAATACCAAAAATTAGACGAAAATTTTAAAATTTTTGATTGAAACACACTTTTAAATAACAAGAGAAAAAAGATAATCCTGATATACATGTGATAATATGTTGTATATCAGATTGTAGCAAATAGTTTCCCAAAGCACTCTGTAAACAATTGAGATATCGCCATAACACTACATTTGATGTACAGCAAATTGCCCAAAGTAAGTGTCTAAGAAATTTTGTTTACATTTTGTAAGTATTGTTTCAGCGATATCTCAGGTGTTTATGGACCGATTGTGATGAAATTTGACATCGTTCTTTATGGGAGGATTTTCTAAAATCTGATATATATACTCCACAAATCTGATTATGAATACCATTCAAATTGTACCGATCAACTCAGAATCGGCACAAGAATCGATTTCGCGACCTCCGTCCGTCCGTCTGTTTGTTTGCCCGTCCGTCTGTCTGTTTGTTTGTCCGTCCGTCTACATGTCCGTCCGTCTACCTGTCTGTCCTTTTTTCTGTTGTAGTCAAGTTCTTGGAGCTCCGGTTTTGTCGATATCAGGTGTTTATTTTGATGAAATTTAATAGCGTCCTAAATTCTGATGCATTTGCGTTTATGCGATATTTCAGGTGTTTTGATCGACAATGATTAAATTCAGGTGGGACAATATCCTAAAATTTTGTGTAAAATCCAGGAGCTCCACAAATCTGATTTTAGTTGACAGACACACTGCATTTATCTCGATTTTGTGTCTGACTTTTGAACATTATGATAACGTTTGAGAATGTATTATATATCAAATTATAGGTAATCTTCCTAAGAAGTCCAAAAATGCAGCTAAGTACATGATATCCGTTCAAAACCTACATATGTATGTATGTATCTCACATATCAACGATAATTTAAGTTTTTTAATTGCAATTGGGAGAAATCCGTTCACGTTTGACAATTGCTCCAGTATAACTTCGCCTAAGGCAATCTCTTAGTAGCTAATAAATTACAAATTATAATAGATACGATAATGACATTTAGTTTAAAGACATTGTACAATATTGTTATTCAAGGCGATAACGCCTAAAATAAACTTTCTAGAGGGACAACATTTGACAAAAGTATTTCTGATTTCCTGAAAAGTTCGGTATTGAAAATGTTCACATTTAGTGAAATCTCTCATATAACCCCGACCGGGAATCACTTTAATGCTGATAAATTAAATCACACTATGATTGCACAAAGAACTAGAGCAAAACTTTCCAAACATCCATCGGACAGATCGAAACAACAATACATCCCAAATATTATTGATGAAGTGTTCATTTTAATTAATTAACTAACTACAGATAAGCAAGTAAATCTTTAATAACTTTTCCGACAAAGCTGATATTCATCCATTCAAAAGCTATATTTTTCACGTATGTATCTAAAACTAAGAGTGTATACCCTATAATTTTAAGGCTTATATACATTGACAATCATTGTTAAAGCTTTTACCTAAATCAGTCCGCTAACTTCAGAGTTTTACATAACTAATCAAGAACTTCTACTAGTTGGATAATTCGTACCAATTAAAGTGCAGAACCCTCACTGGGCTCTGTGTTTTTGGGTTGCATGCCAAAATACTTAATCTTCATAATATCGATGTGCTTTTGCAAATCTAAGGGCATCTACATTTTGAAGCATCTTTTCTGCATGGTTTATCTGGTCTATAGAACTTTATTAAATGTTCGTAAAATATGTGTCTATTTTATTTCTAAGCTAGACATCAGCCACCTGCCCAACCTAACCTTTGGGTCCATAACTATTCTAAATGATGACGCCACCGAAAAGCTTTTCGTTTTCCGACTCTTAATTTTAAAGACTCTTTGCATATAATACTAGTATAACCAAATATTGCTAGGAATTACATTGAGTACGAACAACAGAAAATTAATATACATATCAAGCATTTGTGTGGAGCTCAACTTAGTCAGTAATCAGGAACTATATAATTATCAATATATTCTTACGATTTTGTACTTTACTTTTAGAACACCATTGGTGAAGGGTATCCAAGATTCGGCAAAGCCGAATATACCACTCTTACTTGTTTTTTATTGATAAATATTAATAAATACATAAAAGCCCAATATTTAAAAGGAAAAATTTTGAAAAAACATAAATTGTTAACCTTTTATGGGCTTTTTTCTATTTTGGATAACTTTGGAATTAAAAACGATAAATTAATAAATTAAATTGTAAATTAGAGCATTTTTTATGTGCCTTTAAAAAATAAATAAAATAATTATTAATTATTTGTTTATGTTTACTTTTAACAAAAAAAACTTTTTTTTCAAAAATTCATAACTCCAAAGATTTTACTCATAAATGTCACAGTAGAAAATATTATTAACTTTTATTAATAAATATTTGTAAACAGAAAACTGACATTTTAGAAAATAAACATTAAAAAACATTTAGTTATTTATAAAAGCAATATTTACTACAAAAGCATCATACTTTTAAAATTTCGCGAAAATGTAATTTTTTGGTCATAATTTGAGGAGGTGCTTGGAAAATTTTACTTATGTTCAAATTTAACAATATCTTAATGCATATTTTTGTCCAGTATATAGAGAATGTACGCTGATTTTTTTTTTTGAAATTGTATGACATTAACCCTTTCATTCCCGGGCTCAAAAGTAAAAATTTGGATTTTTTAGTTTTTTATGACAAAATTGTGAAAATTTAAAAATTTATTAGTGAATTTTGGAAAATCTTATAAAAATAATTATTTGTAACATTAATTTCATGAAAATAATTATTTGATTATTGTTATAATATTACAATGAAAAATAAAAAATTAAAAATTTGAGCTTTGCCCCGTGAAAAAAAGGGTTAAAGTTATCCCATTTAAAAAGAAGACTCACTATACATTTTTTATATACTGAGCAATAATATTAATTAACAGTTTTATCAAAATTGTACAGAAATAAATTTAATAAGCACTTATAAAATAAAGACCAACAAATAAAATTTTTCGCCGAAAATCGGCGAACTAAAATCGCTGGTACGGCGAAAGTGTTAAAGAAATTGACCTCCATTCTTCATTATTTTATTTTCCTAGTTGTATATTTCAAACTACCGGTGAAATAATTTTTATATTCTTATATTTTCTAAGCAAAATTTTCGAATATATAAAAAATGAGTTTTGAAACCAACCTGTCGGCAACTAGAATTCTTTCACAAAAACTTTCATAATTCAATAATCGCACTAGTGCGCAACAAAACATTTTGGGATTTATTAGCTAAAATATTTTATTTTAAGACCATTAAGTCATTTTTTCCTGCACTCATCCGCAAAGTTGTTGAAACTCAATGTATATATTAAAATTACCACATTTTTAGAGCAATATATTGTTTTATTTTTTAAACATTTCTAAAACATTTATCTAAATAAAAAATATCTTTTTAAATGCTCATATACCTGAAGTTAACGGTTTCATTATAAAACTTTTACTTATAAAAGTTTTAATAAAAACTATAATCACTTGAAATATCAAATTTTTTTCTTTTAATCAATTCGAGCAGAAATAACAAAAATTATTGAACTTTGAACACACACTGTAAATAAAATAAACTATCAAGAACTTTTATTTTTACAGTTAGTGATGCAAAATCTTAACTACAACTATATTTGGTGCAATATGAAACCAATTATAGTTGTTAAAGTTAAAGTTCGTCTTTTGAATTAATCGCCATTATTGAAGGCTTTCGCCCCAAAGTGCGACGTTAATAACATGGTTAGTCATGAAACTTGTGATGCGACGCCTGAGTTAATAGAAAAACTTGGAAATCTTCTAGAAGGTAACGAGAGAGTTTTTGCTGACCCAGTAGAGTCCCTTCCTTTTGTCACAAAAGTAGTTGCCACTATTAGAACAGAAGACCAAGAGCCAGTATATTCAAAGTCATATCCGTATCCGTTGTCATTGAATGAGTTTGTTAATACCGAGGTAGCAGATTTATTACAAAATGGAATAACCAGACCTTCTCGCTCTCCATACAATAATCCTATATGTATAGTTGAAAGGTTTCGATGAGTCCGGAAAGCCGAAAAAAGACTTGTAATTGATTTAAGAAAGCTAAATTCAAAAACTACAAATGATCGTTACCCAATACCCGATAAATCGACTATTTTGTCGAATCTAGGAAAATCTGCTTACTTCACCACCCTAGATTTAAAATCTGGATTCCATCAGATTCTCTTAACAACGGCAAATTGTGAAGATGTCATCTTACGTGAAGAAATCGGAAAAACTTGTCGCTTGTATATAGATGACGTCATCATCTTCTCATCATCAGCTGAAGAACATGTGTCTGACATTGACAGAATCCTTCAAAAACTTTACAAGGCAAACATGAGTGTTTCAAGGGAGAAGTCAAAGTTCTTTAAAAGTTCTGTAGAGTTTTTAGGGTTTCTCGTTTCAAAGGATGGTATTAGGATATTATAAATTATGAAACACTACGCAGTCTAAGATCATTTTAAGGGTTAGCGGATTATTACCGACGTTTTGTGAGAGATTATGCTCTCATTACAAAACCTCTCACAAAATATCTTCGCGGAGAGAATGGCAACATTTCAGCAAAGTGCTCTAGAAATATTAAAGTCTATCTTGATGAAGAGGCACTTGCTGCATTTGAAAAAATTAAACACATATTGGCTTCAGAAGATGTCTTGTTACTCCATCCAAATTTTAACGAACCATTTGAACTTACCACCGATGCTTCGGCTAGTGCAATATGTGCTGTACTGACGCAAAATGACAGACCTATAACGATGATTTCACGAACTTTGTCCTCAACGGAGGAAAATTACTTCACGAATGAGCGTGAACTTTTGGCTATTGTGTGGTCACATCAAAAGCTAAGGAATTATCTTTATGATACCAAAAATGTTAAAATTTACACAGACCACCAACCGCTCTCATTTGCTCTTTCGGAGAGAAATTCTAACCCCAAAATTAGGAGGTGGAGGGCATTTATAGAGGAACTTTCTCCAAAGTTTCACTACAAGCCTGGCAGGGAAAATATAGTTGCAGATGCTTTATCCCGTCACTATATGCATCATACGCAAAGGGACTAAATGAGTGTAATTGCCACAATAGGATCTGATACAATATCTGCAAGTGAAGGACATCGAGGTTCGGACACTTAAACAGCGTCAGAGTCGTCGAGCATTGTGACAATTCATACCGAAGAGTCTTCCACACAAGTTATAAATTCTGTTGTAAACCCAATAAATTGCTTTAAAATCCAGATTGTTCTAATCGAGTCATAAACATCATCTTTAGTTTCAAAAAAAGTGTTTGTAAATCAGGTGAGGCACTTAATCAGTTTTAATAAAAGTATAGACATTATGACATTTTTAAAAAAGGCTGTGAACCCCCTTGTTGTAAATTGCATTCATACCGATCAGCAAACGTTAGGCCAAATTCAAAATGACATTATAAAAGATTTTCCGTCTGTAAAATTTGTGTTTAGCGGAAATATGGTGATAGATATTCGCAATCCTTACTATTACTATTACTAAACGCAAGTCCAGCCCTAGGAACTTGAGATTGGAACCAAATCCTAAACAACTGAGGCCTAATACGGTAAGTCAAAATCGTTTCTCCATTCTTGATAATCAGGAGACTGAACATGTTAACAAGCGACCTAAGGCCCAAAAGCTACCACCACTTTACCTGCGCGAGTGCACTACAAATCATGTAGTCAACAAATTATCCCATCTATTGGATAAAGAAAATTTCTACGTAGTCTCTCTACGAAAAGGCAATGTCTCTGAAACTAAAATTCAGACATATACTAAAAAGCATTATAGAATTTTAGTCAAAAATCTTGATAATGAGAAAAAGAATTATTTTACTTACCAGCTAAAAAGCGCAAAAGTTTTAGTGGCCGTTATAAAAGGTATTGACAGTTCAGTGCCAGTGGATGAAATAAAAGATACCCTAAATTCACTAGGGTACGAGGTGAAGTCAGTTCACGACATAATTAATAAGGTAAAAATTCCTTAACCAATGTTCAAGGTGGAAATTACCTACAAAGAAAAAAGGTGATACTCACCCCATAAGATTTCTTCTTAATCGTAGAATAACTGTCGAGGAACCATTGAAAAAAAAGGTCCTCCACAGTGTTTAAATTGCCAGGAACTTGGAGATACCAAATCTTTTTGCAAGTTGCCAACGGTAGATGTAGCGATATTTACAAGAGTATAGAGTGTCCTCATTCAATAACAAATACAGAAAATGTAGCAATTGTGACCAAAATCATACCGATAATTACCGCGGCTGCCCAGTCTATAGGCAATTTATAGAATAGTCAAGGGTAAGAAGACCTGTATATCATCCATACAAGGATTCCCACTACCCAAGTCTACCCAATACCAATATTTCCAAAAATATGGAAAATATGCTAAATATGGAAGTAATGCAAATAAAATCGATACTCAATTGCCGTATACAACGGTTTCTCGAAATAATAAGGGTTCAGTTATTCCCAAACGAATATTTAAAGAGGGTTCCGTTATTCCCACTAAAGGGGGCTCCGCCCAAAAATCGAATGTAGAAGATAAAGCTCTATTATCTTCGTATGCACATGCATTAAAATAGGGTTCCGCAATTCCCCATATATCTATTGAGAGAAATACTCCATTATATGCATATGCCAACGCATTAAAACAGGGTTCCGCAATTCCCAATGTAAATACTCAAAGTTCTATTGAGAAATTAATCCAAACTATGAACAGTTTTGTGACAAACATGCAAAGTATGTTTCAACAATTAATGCAAAATCAAAGCATGCTCATGCAGATTTTGTTAAGCAAATAATGAACAGTTTAAAAATATGTTTCTGAAATGCAAACGGCTTTAGCCAACATAAAAACGAAGTCCAACAATTTCTTTATTCACAAGAAATAAATAGACGTCTTGTTAATATCAGAAACACATTTTACACAGAAAAATTGTTTTAGAATTACTGACTACTACACCTATGATACAAAGCATCCAAGTGAGCGTGCGTGTGGCGGTACTGCAATATTAATACACAAAGATATCTGGCATTTTCCAATGCCAGAATATAAAATGGATTACATCCAGGCTACAACTGTAAATATTGTATAATTGAACATAAATTGGCAATATCATCAATATACTGTCCCCCAGGCATAATATTAATAGCAATCAATTTCTAAACTACTTTGCAATTTTAGGTCCAAAATTCATAGCTACAGGTGACTATAACGCCAAACACAGTTTTTGGGGGTCTAAACTAACAACACCAAGGGGAAGACAATTATTCCAAACAATTATCTCATATAAACTAGATTCAATATCTAGCGTCAGCCAACATAAAAAAAATTCCTGACCTTATTGATTTTGCCGTTACAAAAGGACTAAAGCGTAATTCTATAACTGTGATTCCTTCACTCGAACTTTCGTCAAATCATTCTCCAACAATCTTAAACTTGTGGGACACTCCAGTTATTACTGAAAGCCAAAATTCTTGTTTTCCAAACAAGAAAACGAATTGGTTGAAATATAAAATGTATGTGAGTTCTCATTTGCCACAGAATATTTCGCTTAAAAGTGTAAATGAAGTTGAATCTGCCATCAATATTTTACAGATATATTAAATGATGGAGTTATAGTAACCACGCCAAAAAATAATAAAGGATGTTCTAGTGATGTCGAATTTTTCCTTAGAGAAAAAAGAAAATTAAGACATCAGTGGCCTAGTTTAGTTCGCCTAGCCTCAAAATGCAACTCAATCAGTGTCAAAGAAAATTGCGTTTCGTATTGAAAGAAGAAAAAGAGTCAAACCTCAGGAACTATTTACATTCCTTAGGCCCCAATAAGGAAAATAACTACAGTTTATGGAAGGCTGTAAAAGGCATGTAATGTCCAATTGCATATGAATCGCCAATTCGCCTCCAAATGGCCAATAGGCTAAAAATACAACTGAAAAAGTTGAGGCATTTGCTAATCACTTAGAAAATGTCTTTACTCCAAATAATACAAGTTCCGTCATTGCTAAACCCAATATTGATATAATGGTTTCCAATCCATTAAGACTTCGTCTTTCTGCGGTGAAAACTGCAATTAAAAGCCTTAAGGCAGGGAAATATCCTGGAAATGATAAAATTAAAACCACAATGATTGGTTTCTTACCAAATTCAGCTCTAAGATTCATTCTAATAATTTTTAATTCCATACTACGTATGGGTTACTATACAAAAATCTGGAAGTTATCCAAAATTAAAATGATACCTAAGATAGAAAAAGATGTGATCCAGGTAGTATCTTATCGTTCTATAAGCTTATTATCAATTTTATCTAAACTGTTTGAAAAATTACTTTTGGAATATTTATTAAACCATCTAAATACAAACGGTAGCATCCTTAACCACCAGTTCGGCTTTAAAAGAAAACATGGCACCATTGAGCAAGTTCGCCGCATTACGTCTCTTATACCAAAAAGTTTTGAGAGCAAGCAGTATTGCTCTGCATTATTTATAGACATTTCCCAAGCTTTTGATAAAGTATGGCACACTGGTCTAATTCATAAAATTGTAACATTACTCCCTGTTAATGTTCACAAATTGTTATATAACTATATTACAAATAGATTCTTCCGAATCAAATCGAAAGACGTCTTCTCGTCACGTAAAAAGATCTGTGCTGGTGTACCACAGGGTAGTATATTAGGACCTCTCATTTATCTACTGTATACTTCTGATATGCCAACAAGATGATACAGCCTTCATAAGTGTTCACAAAGATCCTGTTATAGCATCTGAATGTCTACAATCACATATTTATGACTTAGAGAAATGGTTGAACAAATGAAAAATTAAAGTGAATCCTACAAAATGTGTTCACATTACATTTACGTTAAGAAGAGGAAATTGTCCACCAGTTAATATTAACAATCGGCATCTAGTTGTGGGTACAGCATCTTCATCTAATGTTGAAAAATTACAGAGAAGACAGTCAAAACTTTTAAGAATATTTAATAACTGGTGCTCCCTGGTACATCAGAAACAGCAACATTCATAAAGATTTAATGAGTCCTACAGTACGCGAAGAAATAAAGAACTACATTCTCAAGTATTCAACAAAACTGGCTGAACATCCTAATCCCCTTGCAAGGGCATTACTAACACCAGAGGGTCACATACGCTTAAGAAGGATGAGAACGTTCGATCTGAATATTTAATATTTAAAAAATTCATATTTGTGTAGGATTCTTTCTTTCGGAATCCTGTCTTCTTTAAATAAAATGACACAATGCGACAGAATTTATTTCGTTTAAGCTATTTTATTAAATTATAATTTATATTATATTTTTCTTATGTCTAGGTGTTTTTCTTTTAACTTAACTTACGAGTAAAGTAATTTATGTATATTTAGTTTAATCTTTTCTCTTAACTCTTACACTTAAACAACTTTAAAGACCATCTGATCTTCTCGACAGCTACTTTACAACTAACTTTCTAGTGAAGTATGAATTATTCGCCTCCTCTATTCTTTGTTCATACTTCTTTCCCTCTCTGTAAATTATACTGTCATCTCTGTCTGTCTTAGTTATTATTTGTCATTAACCCTAGCAGAACTTCGGGTTGTCTTCCTAGGCTCAGATCCCACATTCGGCCCTCCTGGAGTCGGATTCGTCCCGAATACGGATGACCAACATTTTAGATATTCAGCCACAGTATATGTCTTTTTAGGACCCTCACCTTCACCAAGTTTTTCAACTTCATATCTGCCATGTTTCAACTTACGGACAATTTTATACGGACCAAGATATTTATCTTTTAATTTTAACCAACCCCATACTGAGTACGCTTTATGGCAACAAGTTCATTAACTTTATAATCGGCCTCTTATCTACGATTCTTATTAAATGACTTCCGATTTTCGTTTTGAATCTTCAAAATCTTCTCCTTAGCCATTTCTCTAACTTTATCTCTTTCTGCTTACAAATCCTCTAAAGATTGCAATTCTACGGCCTCCTTAATATCAACCTCATATCGCACCCTGTCAAAATTTTAAATGGAGAATAACATGTGGACCGCGTAGGAGTACTGTTGATATACTGCTGTACTCTGTCAACATATTTGTACCAGTGATTTGGATTTTCTCTTGTTAATTTTGTCAACATAGGTACTAATATACGGTGCATGCGCTCAACCTGCCCGTTTCCTCTTGGAACTCCTGTCGCAATTAGAAGGTGCTGAATTCCTTGGCTCTCGCAGTATTCTTGGAAAGCTTTATTTGTAAATGCGCTACATCTGTCCGAAATAATCCTCTTCGGATTTACGAATGCTGCCGCTTGCTTTTCAAGTCGTTTGACTACGGCTTTTGTGCCCGTATCCTTAGTGGGATATAACCACACAAACTTAAAAAACCCATCTACCACTACATGTATGTGATTATACTGTTTACCAGTTAACGTCATTGGCCCTACACGGTCTATATGATAAGTATTCAACGGTTCATCTTCTTTGCCTATTGAAGAAAGCAAACCTTCCTTTTTCCCTGCTTTAGCATTGATTACTAAACATTCCACACAACTTGCTATAACTCTTTGGACCTTCACGCTAAGATCTGGAATATAAAAATAATTTTCAACATATTCCTGTGTCTTTTTTGCGCCAAAGTGACCTTTTCTATGAGCTATCATTATCATTTCATCCTCCATTTGAATTGGTTCTACCATTAATTCTTTAGCCGAATCCTTAAATAAAATATCAAGATGGATATAATAATCTTCAAACCCGCTAACCTCAACTAGTTTCCGAAAAGCTTTTTCGTAACTTTCGCTTAATTGAGCTTCTTTCAGCCGATGACATAGGGAATCTTCCATGAGTAAACAATATACTCTGCTCAATGCGTCAACATGTCGCATCTTGGTACCAGACCGATGCTCGATCTCATAGTTGAAATCTTGCAACATCATTGCCCACTTTGAAACTCGTAATGGCACCTCTTCTTTCCTCTTCGTCATGGCAAAAGCATAACAGTCAGTGATAATTTTAAATTTTAAACCCATTAAGTACACCCTCCACTTTTTAAGAGCTTCTATAATAGCCAGAACTTCTAATTCGTATGAGTGATATTTTTCTTCAGCCGGTGTGGTCTTTCTACTCATGTATTGTACTGGATGCAGACATTGATCTTCTGAGTCCTTCTGCATAAGTACTGCTCCATAACCGTACTTACTCGCGTCAGTGTGAACTTCGGTTATGGCGTTAACGTTAAACAATTTCAATACAGGATCTTTGGTTAATGCCAATTTCAACTGCTGAAATGAACTAACGACCTCATCGTTTAATTTAAACTCATTTCCCTTTCGAAGCAAATCACTTAAAGTCTTCGCTAAGATTGCATATCCATCTACAAATCTCCTAAAATAGGATGTCAAACCTAAAAATCTTTGCAATGACTTTTTGTCATGAGGCGTCGGAAAATGCTCTATTGCTACTGTATTTTCTTTAGACGGACAAATGGTACTCCTTTCAATAATGTACCCTGAAAAATTAACTTTTCTTTGAAGAAATTGACATTTCTTCCATCTTACATGAAGACCATTATCTTCGGCAACTTTTAATACCAACTTTAATTTTTCAATACCCTCGGTCTCATCTTTTGACGGTATTATTACTTCGTCCATATACACTACCGCAATATTCTTACTAATTAGGTCCCTAAATATAGCATTTATAAATCTACAAAAAACTGCTGGGGAATTAGAAATTCCAAATGGAACGAAAAGAAATTCGTACTGACCATTCTGTGTTACAAAAGATGTATACTTAGACGATTCAGGATCTACTGGGACATGAAAGAATCCGTCTTTTAAGTCGAGAGTTGTGTATACGCTAGCACCCTGTAGCCTTTCTAACACATCGCCCATTCAAACCATAGGAAAGTTATCCCGAACTATCTTTTCATTCAATTTTCTGTAGTCACAACACAACGCTTATTTCCATCCTTTTATGGGACCAATACAACTGGCGATGAATATTCTGAATGGCTTTGTCTAACGATACCTTTATCCAACCATTCTAAGATTTGATTATCTATATATTGTTGGTCCTGGTATGGTACTCTTTATCATCTTTTAATACAATTTTCATCGAAACTTTCGTGCCAACTTTTTTATCTGGTTTGTAGCCCTTAATCAACTTTAATACTTCATCCTGTTTAACTTTTCCAAGACGTTCTAGCTCTGCTACATGAACTACTTCTTCTTCAATATTCATACACAGGCCTTGAAATTCTGTTATTAATGAATAATGAATAATTCTTTTGCATCTTCGGTTAACTTCGGAACACATTTTACACCCTCTTCGCTAACGATCAAATCTACAAAAATTAAAAGACTTAGCCCCAAATTTTAAGTCAAACTTACCTGCGAATTTATCGAAAACATCATGTCGTATGGTACAAATATTACACCCTGTATCTATCAATGCATACAATTCAATACCCCCTAATGCAATTTTCTTAAATTTCATGCCAGGCTCAAACGGTTCCTTATCGTACGCTATCATATTAACATTACTATGCTCCTGTTTGACTTCAGGTTTCTTCTCTTTACACTCTGATGCATGATGACCAAAACCGTTACATTTAAAACATTTGAATTGTTTTTCTGTGCAATCTTTTACCACACTTAAAACAGTTTTTCTTCCTTTGGATAACCTTTTTGTCATCGACCTTATCTACTTTAGTATTGGTCTGACTTCTACGATTGTCATAATTTTCTCTAGGACGAGTTTTTTCATAAATTTGAATATTTTCCTTCATTTCACTCACGGTTTTTGCCTGATAGAGTATACTTTTATTTATTCGAGAATCCGGAATCCCTTCTATAAAATATTCTAACAAGCTGGGAACATCAAGGTCAATTTGTTTTCCGATTTCTATCAGAATATATAGATATTCCCTAAAAGTTTCACCTTCTTTCTTTCTACGATTTTGTAAAAGCTTGTGGACTTCTACTGACGAAAGACTTTTTCCGAATTCTGACAAAAGAGCACGCTTTAAAGAATTCCAATCTTTAAGACGCTTTAAAGAATTCCAATCTTTAAGACTGTTTTCCGTAGATAATCTTTTGAATTGAATGCCAGCCCACGGTCTCCGCATTCTCTTCAAATTCATCTACCCACTGTTTAATATCTAAACTGTCTGTTCCGCAAAAAACTGACAAACTGTCGGCTATATCTCTCAACGTAAATACCGGATTATTAGAACGAAATTCTGGCATTTCAACATCCTCATATTCAGAACGTTCTGACGCATTATCACCAACAGCTTGAAGGTCGAAGTGTTCAATGAGCCTGTCCTTTTTTCTTTTTTTTCAGTCCTGTACTGTCTAATCCTAACTCTGTCAACTTATTTCGTAAGTCATTCACATTTATATCCATTATGCTATCTAAATCCATCTTTAAAAAATTAAAGTAGCTGCCTTACAATATTATATTGAAAATGAATATGAAATTATTAAATTAGAACAAATAAAAATTACAATAATAATTAATTCCAAACTTCTTTTAATACCTTACAAAACTTAAAATGTTAAATCAACGTTATCTTTTAAATTTTAATTGCCAACTTTTAGATTTATTTATTAACTTTATTATACCCTTCACCAATAGGTGAAAGGGTATTATAAGTTTGTGATTCCGTTTGAAATTTGATCGTAGACCCTATAAAAATTATACCGATCGACTCAGAATCGGGAGGAGAATCGATTAAGCGATGTCCGTCTGTCTGTTGAAATCAAGTTTCTGAAGCGCCTGGAGGATGGACCTACATAAGTTATATATCAGATTTTAGGAAATTCTCCCGCAATGAACGCTATTAAATTTCATTAAAATCGGTTTATAAACACCGGAAATATCGAAAAAATACCAAAAATTAGACGAAAATTTTAAAGTTTTAGATTGAAACACACTTTTAAATAACAAGAGAAAAAATATACTCCTGGTGTACATGGGATAATATATTATATATCAGATTGTAGGAAATGGTTTAAAGCACTCTGTAAAATTTTATCAAAATCGGTCCATAAACCACTGAGATATCGCCAAAACACTAAATTTGATGTATTGCAAATTGCCCAAAGTACGCATTAGAGAATGTTTGTTGAAAAAATGAAATGCAGAAATAGGAAAAACCATCCTCCTTTAGCACGGACATACATAAATTTTATATCAGATTTTAGGAAATTCCCTCGCCAAGCATGTTATTAAATTTTATCAAAAACGGTTCATAAACAACTGAGATATCGCCAAAACACTACTTGTGATGTGCAGCAAATTCCCCAAATTACGTGTCTAAGAAATTTTGTTGACATTTCAGCGATATCTCAGGTGCTTATGGACCGATTGTGATGAAATTTGACAGCGTTCTTTGTGGGAGGATTTCCTAAAATCTGATGTATAAACTCTACAAATCTGATTATGCATACCATTCAAATTGTACCGATCGGCTCAGAATCGGCAGGAGAATCGATTTCGCGACGTCCGTCCGTTTGTCTGTCGGTCCGTCCGTCCGACCGTCTACCTAAAGAATGCTCTAAATAAAATTTGTAGTTGGATTTTCTTAAATAAAAATCAAACCTTTTAATATAAAAACTCTACAAAATACGCAAATATAATGACATATTATACAAAATCATTTAGCATTAAAATGTTTACTTATTACTCGGGTTTTGCAATTTTATCGACTTTTTTCGGAAACCCTCCCATTAAAGATTTTACAGTTGCTTCTGATACCTTTTTGGAGCATGTGTTCCACCTGCGCTTAAAATCGGACATGTTCTTGGAAATCTTTCCTGTGTTCTTCAATTCCTTTTTTACCAGATCCCAATACCTTTCCACAGGCCGAAGTTCTGGACAGTTAGGTAGATTTGCCTCTCGTGGTACAAAAATGACATTATTCTTTGAGTACCACTCAAGTGCCTTTTTTCCATAATGGCATGATGCCAAATCGGCCAAAAAAATGTAGTCACTCTGTGCTCTCTTAAAAAGTGTAACAACCGTTTTTGGAGGCACTCCTTTATATAAATTTCTGTGTTTATTGTGCCAGATGCCACAAATACTTTACTTCTTTTGCCACAACTGCATATAGCTTGCCACACGAGAAACTTCTTAGGGAATTTTGTTTGTTTTTTTGTGCGAAACTCTTGCCGAACACTGCCCCGTTTATCAGCAACATAAAAATCTTGACCAGGAAGTTGAGAAAAGTCTGCCAGTACGTATATTTCATCATCCATCACAGAACAGGTGTATTTTTTTATAAAATCAGACTTCAATTTTTTCGCTCGTTTTTTTTTTTGCTTCTAAGTTCTTTATAGCATTGCGATCTGGAACCATTTGGACTTTGTCTGTCTTCAGTCCAGCATAAGCTTTGACTCTATGTGCAAAATTCGTAGAACATTTCACCGTACGAGCTGTTTTTCTTAAAGAAGTGTTAGGCGCTCTTCGAAAGAGTCGCTTGACTTCTTTTGATTTACATATATCTGTAGGACCGTTTTTCCTCGCTGATCCAGGTTTTCTTTCAATGCTCAGGTTTTCCTTATACCGTCTGATGGCATTAGAAACCGTTCGAGGGTCAACTTTCAAATTTTTAGCTATTTTTTTAAAAGTCCATGACGGTTTTTTTTTTGAAAAGTTTTAATTATATTTTCACGAACTTTTTTTTCGCAGTCCATTTTGATTGAAATAACTATTGAAAATTAATAATTTCTAAAATAAAAGTATCTGACATATCTATAGAAGCTAACTTTATCAAAAAATAAATTATTTCTTGCACTATGGATAAATTTTGTCTAAAATAGTAAATGCATATTTTTTTTAGAACACTCTTTATCTGTCCTTTTTTCTGTTGTAGTCAAGTTTTTGGAGCTCCTGTTTTGTCGATATCTCAGATGTTTATTTTGATGAAATTTAATATCGTACTTCGCAGGGGATTACCTAAACTCTGATGCATTCTGTAATTTGTGGTAGATATAATTTAGTGTTTAATAGTGCATTCAGACAGCATTAAAATCTAGTAGATTTGAGTTGAAATCTCGATCGAAATCTTCATCGTTCACACCAACATTTTTTGACATTTATCTAGATTTCAACTTCATAACAAAAACAGCTGAGTCAAATGTAAATAAAAGAAAAAATTAACCGGCAAAAAATTGATACAATGGAAAATACAGCAAATATTTTATTATTTTGTGATTCCAAAGTTAAAAAAATACAAAGAGAGATAGTATTGCTGCGTATAAAGAAACGCAAACATTTGTTAAACATTAGACTTCACAAACTGATGCAAAATTATTATACACAATGATTAAACAATTAAAATTTTTCAGCTTAAATTTTTTTTCTTTTTTTTAGATTTGCCAACCACCTGTCAATTTTGTTTACACAGTGTTGTAATTATTTGTCATTTTTGAAGAAAATCAGGGTTGTGTTGCGAGGTAGTAGCCGAAATCTACTAGATTTTGCCAAAATCTAGTGCCGAAGAAGATTTTGATTTGTATGGGAAATCTCGTCAAAATCTAGTAGATTTGCGATGAAATCTCGTAAGTACGAGATTTTAAATTGGTGTGAATTGGCTATAAGCGATATTTCAGGTGTTTTGATCAACAATGATGAAATTTAGGGTAAGACGATATCCTAAAATTTTGTGTAAAATGCATATGTTTATACCTTCAAAGAGCTTCACAAATCTGACTTTAGCAGACAGACACACTGCATTTATCTTAATTTTGTGTCTGACTTTTGAACATTATGATAACATTTGAGAATGTATTATATATCAAATTATAGGTAATCTTCCTAGGAAGTACAAAAATGCGACTGAGTGCATGATATCCGTTCAAAACCTACATATGTATGTATGTATGTATGTATGTATGTACCTCACATATCAACGAAAATTTAAATTTTTTAATTGCAATTGGGAGAAATCCGTTCACGTTTGACAATTGCTTTCGTATAACTTCGCCTGAGGCAATCTCTTAGTAGCTAATAAATGACAAATTATAATAGATACGATGATGGCATTTAGTATAAAGACATTGTACAATATCGTTATTCAGGGCGATAGCGCCTAAAATAAACTTTCTAGAGGGACACGTTTGACAAAAGTATCTCTGATCTCTTGAAAAGTTCTTTATTGAAAATGGTCGAGCTCTGTTTACATTTAGTGAAATCTCCCATATAACCCCGACCGGGAATCACTATAATGCTGATAAATTAAATCACATTAAATTGGCACAAAGAACTAGAGCAAAACTTTCCAAACATCCATCGGACAGACCGAAAGAACAATACATTATTATTGATGAAGTATTCATCTTAATTCCATTTAAAAGCTATATATTTCTCGTATGTATCTAAAACTAAGAGTTTATACCCTATACTGACCATCATTGTTTAAGCTTTGACCTAAATCAGTCCGCTAACTTCAAAGTTTTACATAACTAATCAAGAACTTTTACTAGTTGGATAATTCGTACGAATTAAAGTACACAACCCTCACTGGGCACTGTGTTTTTAATCTTCATCAAATCGATGTGCTTTTGCAAATCTAAGATATAGATGCCCACATTTTGAAGCATCTTTTATAAAGTGTTCGTAAAATATACACATATATCGAAGCTACTAGCTGGCTTAAATAAGCATTCTCTACCTGCCCAACCTAACCTTTGGGTCCATAACTATTCTAGATGATCACGCCACCGAAAAGCTTTTCGTTTTCCGACATAGCTAAATATTGCTAGGAATTACATTTAGTATGAACAAAAGAAAATTAATATACATATCAAGCATTTGTGTGGGGCTCAACTAAGTCAGTAATCAGAAACTATATAATTATCAATATATTCTTACGATTTTGTACTTTACTTTTGGAACACCATTGGTGAAGGATATCCAAGATTCGGCAAAGCCGAATATACCACTCTTACTTGTTTTAAAATTAATTTCCATTTCATTCTCAAATTGGATTTAACTTTACAACTTTAATTTGTAACTTTTACTTCCAACTTTAACAACTTTTATTTCTCAACTTTAATTTCCAACATTGACAACTTTAATTTCTCAACTTTGACATCTTTTATTTTTCAATCTCAAAAATTAAGTTTTTCAACTTTTATTTTAAAATTCATTTTAGCTTTTTATCTTATTATAATTATCAACTTTTCTGTCTGTCCGTCCGTCTGTCTGTCTGTCCGTCCGTCTGTCTGTCTGCCTGTCCGTCTGTCTGTCTGTTGAAATCAAGTTTCTCAAGCCCCTGGAGGATGGACTTACATAAATTATATATCAGATTTTAGGAAATTCCCCCGCAATGAACGCTATTAAATTTCATTAAAATCGGTTTATAAACACCGAAAATATCGAAAAAATACCAAAAATTAGACGAAAATTTTAAAATTTTTGATTGAAACACACTTTTAAATAACAAGAGAAAAAATATACTCCTATACATGTGATAATATGTTATATATCAGATTGTAGGAAATATTTTCCCAAAGCACTCTGTAAAATTTTATCAAAATCGGTCCATAAACAACTGAGATATCGCCAAAACACTGAATTTGATGTATCGCAAATTGCCCAAAGTACACATTAGAGAATGTTTGTTGAAAAAATTAAATGCATAAATAGGAAAACTATCCTCCTTTAGTACGGACCTACATAAATTTTATATCAGATTTTAGGAAATTCCCCCACCAAGCACGATATTAAATTTTATCAAAAGCGGTCTATAAACAATTGAGATATCGCCATAACACTACATTTGATGTACAGCAGGCATTCCCAAAGTACGTGTCTAAGAAATTTTGTTTACATTTTGTAAGTATTGTTTCAGCGATATCTCAGGTGTTTATGGACCGATTGTGATGAAATTTGACATCGTTCTTTATGGGAGGATTTTCTAAAATCTGATATATATACTCCACAAATCTGATTATGAATACCATTCAAATTGTACCGATCAACTCAGAATCGGCACAAGAATCGATTTCGCGACCTCCGTCCGTCCGTCTGTTTGTTTGCCCGTCCGTCTGTCTGTTTGTTTGTCCGTCCGTCTACATGTCCGTCCGTCTACCTGTCTGTCCTTTTTATACCCTTTACCAATAGGTGAAAGGGTATTATAAGTTTGGGATTCCGTTTGTAATTTTTTTATTAGTGATCGTAGACCCCATAAAAATTATACCGATCGACTCAGAATCGGGAGGAGAATCGATTAAGCGATGTCCGTCTGTCTGTCTGTCCGTCCGTCTGTCTGTTGAAATCAAGTTTCTGAAGTCCCTGGAGGAAGAACCTACATAAATTATATATCAGATTTTAGGAAATTCTCCCGCAATGAACACTATTTAATTTCATTAAAATCGGTTTATAAACACCGAAAATATCGAAAAAATACCAAAAATTAGACGAAAATTTTAAAATTTTTGATTGAAACACACTTTTAAATAACAAGAGAAAAAAGATAATCCTGATATACATGTGATAGTATGTTATATATCAGATTGTAGCAAATAGTTTCCCAAAGCACTCTGTAAAATTTTATCAAAATCGGTCCATAAGCAACTGAGATATTGCCAAAACACTAAATTTGATGTATCGCAAATTGAACAAAGTACGCATTAGAGAATGTTTGATGAAAAAATGAAATGCAGAAATAGAAAAAAACCATCCTCCTTTAGCACGGACATACATAAATTTTATATCAGATTTTAGGAAATTCCCCCGCCAAGCGTGTTATAAAATTTTATCAAAAGCGGTCTATAAACAATTGAGATGCCGCCAAAACACTACATTTGATGTACAGCAAATTGCTGAAAGTACGTTGCTAAGAAATTTTGTTTACATTTTGTGAGTATTGTTTCAGCGATATCTCAGGTGTTTATGGCCGATTGTGATGAAATTTGACGTCGTTCTTTGTGGGTGGATTTCCTAAAATCTGATATATATACTCCACAAATCTGATTATGAATACCATTCAAATTGTACCGATCAACTCAGAATCGGCAGGAGAATCGATTTCGCTACGTCCGTCCGTCCGTCTGTTTGTTTGTCCGTCCGTCTACCTGTCTGTTCGTCCGTCTACCTGTCTGTCCTTTTTTCTGTTGTAGTCAAGTTCTTGGAGCTCCGGTTTTGTCGATATCAGGTGTTTATTTTGATGAAATTTAAGAGCGTCCTAAATTCTGATGCGATATTTCAGGTGTTTTGATCGACAATGATTAAATTCAGGTATGACAATATCCTAACATTTTGTGTAAAATCCAGAAGCTCCACAAATCTGATTTTAGTTGACAGACACACTGCATTTATCTCAATTTTGTGTCTGACTTTTGAACATTATGATAACGTTTGAGAATGTATTATATATCAAATTATAGGTAATCTTCCTAAGAAGTCCAAAAATGCAGCTAAGTACATGATATCCATTCAAAACCTACATATGTATGTATGTATCTCACATATCAACGATAATTTAAGTTTTTTAATTGCAATTGGGAGAAATCCGTTCACGTTTGACAATTGCTCCAGTATAACTTCGCCTAAGGCAATCTCTTAGTAGCTAATAAATTACAAATTATAATAGATACGATAATGACATTTAGTATAAAGAAATTGTACAATATTGTTATTCAAGGCGATAGCGCCTAAAATAAACTTTCTAGAGGGACAACATTTGACAAAAGTATTTCTGATTTCCTGAAAAGTTCGGTATTGAAAATGTTCACATTTAGTGAAATCTCCCATATAACCCCGACCGGGAATCACTTTAATGCTGATAAATTAAATCACACTATGATTGCACAAAGAACTAGAGCATTGATGGACATTTCATCAAACAATTGTTTGCAAGCAACGCCTCCTTTTTCTTATGCTCTTTAGTTAAGCCATTATTTTGATCAAATTTTGTTGTTTTTTCTTCCAGATACACTGCGAGATGTTGTGATGTTATATGAGATTATTTTAATGCTAAATATTTAATTCAGTTTTTATATAAAAAAAATCAGTTGTTCATTAAAAAAAAAAAGTTGTTCTATGCAAACAATAAGTTTTTCTATAGAAAGAATAAGTTTTTCTGTAGAAAAGATAAGTTTTCTATAGAAAAAAAAAATTTCTATGGAAGTAATAGTAATTTTATTTTTTTTATAGAAAAAGTAATTTTTTCTATAGAAAAGTAATTTTTTCTATAAAAAAGTAATTTTTTCTGTAGAAAAAGTAATTTTTTCTATAGAAAAATCAAAGTTTTCTATAAGAAAAAGTAATTTTTTCTATAATAAAAGTATTTTTTTCTATATTAAAATTAATTTTATCTACAGAAAAAATAATTTTTTCTATAGAAAAGGTAATTTTATTTTATACAAAAAGTAATTTTTTCTATAGAAAAAGTAATTTGTTCTATAGAAAAAGTAATTTTTTATTTATAAGAAATAATATATTTTCTTATAATAATATAAGATATCTATAGAAAGATACTTTTTTTCTATAGAAAACAAATAATTAATATTTGTTTACTAAAAATAACAAAAAAAAGTACAATACTCCTCCTCATGTTCATTCCTCGCTGGTTCGGCGGTAACTGAAATAAAACAGAAATTAACAACCAAATTTATATCGATTCGTGCTTCTGCCAGTGTATCCTCTCTTTCGCTCACAAATACCATCACATTTTCTTTTTGTCCATCAATGAACTAGAGCAAAACTTTCTAAACATCCATCGGACAGATCGAAACAACAATACATCCCAAATATTATTGATGAAGTGGTCATTTTAATTAATTAACTAACTACAGATAAACAAGTAAATCTTGAATAACTTTTCCGACAAAGCTGATATTCATCCATTCAAAAGCTATATATTTCACGTATGTATCTAAAACTAAGAGTGTATACCCTATAATTTTAAGGCTTATATACATTGACAATCATTGTTAAAGCTTTTACCTAAATCAGTCCGCTAACTTCAGAGTTTTACATAACTAATCAAGAACTTCTACTAGTTGGATAATTCGTACCAATTAAAGTGCAGAACCCTCACTGGGCACTGTGTTTTTGGGTTGCATGCCAAAATACTTAATCTTCATCATATCGATGTGCTTTTGCAAATCTAAGGGCATCTACATTTTGAAGCATCTTTTCTGCATGGTTTATCTGGTCTATCGAACTTTATTAAATGTTCGTAAAATATGTGTCTATTTTATTTCTAAGCTAGACATCAGCCACCTGCCCAACCTAACCTTTGGGTCCATAACTATTCTAAATGATGACGCCACCGAAAAGCTTTTCGTTTTCCGACTCTTAATTTTAAAGACTCTTTGCATATAATACTAGTATAACCAAATATTGCTAGGAATTACATTGAGTACGAACAACAGAAAATTAATATACATATCAAGCATTTGTGTGGAGCTCAACTTAGTCAGTAATCAGGAACTATATAATTATCAATATATTCTTACGATTTTGTACTTTACTTTTAGAACACCATTGGTGAAGGGTATCCAAGATTCGGCAAAGCCGAATATACCACTCTTACTTGTTAATATATAAGTTATGTGGGAGGGGTCACGCCCACTTGAGATTTCTGAAAAAACCCTTGCCTATTTTAAGCACCGGTCACACCTTACCCCACTGTCTAAATTTCAGAAAAATCGGTCGATTTAATCATCCATATTCGTATGTTTTAAAATCTGACTTATATGGAGGGGGTCACGCCCACTTGAGATTTGAAAAAAAATCTGGCCTATTTTATCTATTGGTCACACCTTAACATACTGTCTAAATTTCAGAAATCGGGTCTCTCGGTCGCCTATATTTGTCATTTTTAATATATGAGTTATATGGGAGGGGTCACGCCCACTTGAAATTTCTGCAAAAACTCTTGCCTATTTTAACCACCGGTCACACCTTGCCATAATGTCAAAATTTGAGAAAAATCGGCCATCTCGGTTATTCATATTTGTTATTTTTAATATACGAGTTATATGGGAGGGGTCACGCCCACTTGAGATTTCTGGAAAAGCCCTTGCCCACCGAGCACACCATACTACACTATCTAAATTTGAGCAAAATCGGTCGCTAGTTTCGGAGATCCTTCCCAACAAACAACATACAAACAGACGCGGACATTTTTCTATAGATATAGGTAGATAGAAGACAGATGATCATTCATTATTTAACACATCTCAATTTCTATTTCTGCCTGCCAACAAAACCATGTAAAATTTATTGACTGTACTTATCTTATTAGGAAACAAAAATAAACTTCATTATTAAGTCTGCATGCAACTGCTTGTCTGCGTTTGATGATCTGCTGCACACCAACTCTTCAAATTATAACTAGCTTCTCGCGCATACGTTAACTTAATTATCATCTCCGACAAACAAGCTTATTGGATTCTTGCTAGCACTCGTTGTCGCGTCGTTTTGTTTTTATAAACTTTGCTGTTTTTTTTATTGTTCTTGCACTATTTGTCTACTTTTTTTTTACTTGACAACTTATTGTTTTCACACATACAAATTTAATATTTGCTGCTTAGTTTTAATTCAGGGATGACCAAAGAGAGGAATGTGATTGTATTTGTGAGCGAAAGAGAGGATACACAGGCAGAAGCAGTGATGCCAACCAAAAATTTGACTTTGTGGGAGATTCGACATTAAAAAGTAGTAGATTTCACAAAATTTATTCTCAAAAAGTAGTAGATCTACCACTTTTATTATTCAAGCTTTCAAAGAATTGTAAAATTAGAATATTTACGCTTTTATTCAATGTTTTGTTTAAAAAATACTGTTGAGTATGTATCAATAAATATACATACATATTAAATGCAATTTGAAAAATAAACAAGAGCTTATAAAACAAGAGCTTATAAACAAGAGCTTATAAAAGCTTTTACACTCCCTGAAGAGTGTAAGTAGAAAGTTTATTCCTATTAGAATTTTTAAGTAAATTAACTGCCGAAATAGCAATACTATGTGGAAGCACAAGCAATTTTTGTATCAAAATGAACATTTGTTCGTTGTCACCTTTATTATTCTAGAAACATGATGCCAGAAATTTTCAACACGTATGTAAATATATTTTCTTCTAGAGAGAAATGAAATGTTATATTTCTTAAAAGCTTCCATTCCTAATACAATTCGCTGCGGTCTCAGGGGCATAAATCTAAAAGTAAGAACATGTTACAAAAAATATATATATATTTTTTTGAAACAGGTGTTCAATGTTGCATTTTTGGTAATGAAAAATTGATTTAACATAATTTTGAAAAAACTTAAAAAAGTAGTAGATTCTACTTAAAAAGTGGTAGAGTGTAAAAAGATACCCAAAAGTAGTAGATCTACTACAAAAGTGGTAGAGTTGGCATCGCTGGGCAGAAGCAAGAATTGACATAAATTTAGTTGTTTATTTCTATTTTATTTCAGTAACCGCTGAACCAGCGTGAAATGAACATGCGGAGGAGTATTAATCTTTTTTTTGTTGTTTTTATGTAAACAAAAATTATTTTCTTTTGTTTCTATAAAGAGAACATTTCTTTTTAGAAATGTATATTCAGCATATTATATTTTTTTTAAATACAATTTAAAAAACTTACTTTTTCTATAGAAAAACTTACTTTTTCTATAGAAAAACTTACTTTTTCTATAGAAAAACTTACTTTTTCTATAGAAAAACTTACTTTTTCTATAGAAAAACTTACTTATTCTATAGAAAAACTTACTTATTCTATAGAAAAACTTACTTTTTCTATAGAAAAACTTACTTTTTCTATAGAAAAACTTACTTTTTCTATAGAAAAACTTACTTTTTCTATAGAAAAACTTACTTTTTCTATAGAAAAACTTACTTTTTCTATAGAAAAACTTACTTTTTCTATAGAAAAACTTACTTTTTCTATAGAAAAACTTACTTTTTCTATAGAAAAACTTACTTTTTCTATAGAAAAACTTACTTTTTCTATAGAAAAACTTACTTTTTCTATAGAAAAACTTACTTTTTCTATAGAAAAACTTACTTTTTCTATAGAAAAACTTACTTTTTCTATAGAAAAACTTACTTTTTCTATAGAAAAACTTACTTTTTCTATAGAAAAACTTACTTTTTCTATAGAAAAACTTACTTTTTCTATAGAAAAACTTACTTTTTCTATAGAAAAACTTACTTTTTCTATAGAAAAACTTACTTTTTCTATAGAAAAACTTACTTTTTCTATAGAAAAACTTACTTTTTCTATAGAAAAACTTACTTTTTCTATAGAAAAACTTACTTTTTCTATAGAAAAACTTACTTTTTCTATAGAAAAACTTACTTTTTCTATAGAAAAACTTACTTTTTCTATAGAAAAACTTACTTTTTCTATAGAAAAACTTACTTTTTCTATAGAAAAACTTACTTTTTCTATAGAAAAACTTACTTTTTCTATAGAAAAACTTACTTTTTCTATGGAAAAACTTACTTTTTCTATAGAAAAACTTACTTTTTCTATAGAAAAACTTACTTTTTCTATAGAAAAACTTACTTTTTCTATAGAAAAACTTACTTTTTCTATAGAAAAACTTACTTTTTCTATAGAAAAACTTACATTTTCTATAGAAAAACTTACATTTTCTATAGAAAAACTTACTTTTTCTATAGAAAAACTTATTTTTTCTATAAAAAAAAAATATATCTTTAAGAAGGTTTATCATGTTTTTATTTTTAAAGAAAAAGTTTTTTTTCCTTAGAATATGTATTTTTTTTTAGAAAACTTTTTTTTTTCTTTAAAAAACGTGCTTTTACATAGAAAAAAATTTAAGTTTATTTTTCTATAAAGAAAATATAAACGTATATTTTACTAAAAAAAATCAAATATTTTCTATAAAAACGATAAAAATAATTATTCTAACATTCAATCTCAGTGTATCTGAAAAAAACAATAACAAAAAATACAAAAAAATTAACAAAACTTTTAACAACCTCCACTCGTGTGCATCCGTCAAAGGTTGAATGACGACTAAATAAATGGGAATAAGAAAACTTCTGGCAAGCACTTGCTTCGCGGTGGTGGCGCCTGTTTTAATTTCACTTTGTTTCTCTGAAGTTACTTTGGTTTTTGTTTTTAACACAGTTGTTGCTGAGTTAAAGGTTTTTATAGTTGTTGCTATACATTCAAGAGTTTTTTTTATAACGAATTTATGTGTGTCTCTTTTCAACTTTGTCTCCGTTTTTTCTCGTTTCAATAATTTTTATACTCTTTGAGTTTGTTTCACTTTTGATTAAGTTCAATTAAGAATTTCTTTCAATATTGCATCATGATCGTTTCTATTTTTTTTATTGCATCATACTAAACCGTTTTCTGTTTTTTTTATACAAGTTTGTGGCGTCTTTCCAATAGTTTTTTTTTCGTCGTTAATAATTGTTTTCATGGACTTTAATGTTTTACATTAAAATTTACTTTCTTTGGTTTTTAATTTTTTTTACAGTATTTTTAAATTTGTTAATTATTTTAAACAACATCTTTAAACAACGTTTTTAAACACTTTTTTGCACTGTTCACATCTCGGACCCCAATTTGTAGGATTCTTTCCTTCGGAATCCTGTCTTCTTTAAATAAAATGACACAATGCGACACAATTTATTTCGTTTAAGTTATTTTATTAAATTATAATGTATATTATATTTTTCTTATATCTAGGTGTTTTTCTTATACTTAACTTAAAGTAATTTATACAGTTTGTCAAGTAATTATTTGCATTAAAAAAATATTGAAAATGCAATTTAAATGTAGAAAATTAAACATCAAATCGTTTAAATTTGTTTCTTCAACAACAACAATAACAAAAGAAATATACCCAATTTAAAAGGCGTCAAATTAATGTTTGCGCAATGAGGAAAAAACACCAAATGTCCTTATTTACCGTTATATTTTTGATTTTATAATGTTTTTTGAGTGTTATCCAATGAAATTAAAGTCATAAAAAGTATTGTAAAAAAATTTGTGCATTAGTTGTCCTAAATTTAAAAAATGCCTAGAAAATTAATTTCGAAAGGCGTTATAGAATTAGAGTATTTCCGTCACTATAAGGGCAAATCCGCCAGGGAAATCGCTAAAATGTTCTCCCGTATGGTTAGGGCATCAGACCCTGTGCTGAAAATTAAGGAATATTGGAATTAAAAGGGTAACCATGCAGCCTAAAATAATATACAATATGAATTAAAAGTAAAATTATTAAAACCGTCTGGAAAAAGTGTCACTCCAGCACTAGGGGCTTACCTTCTAAGTGAAAAATGATCATTTTTCCCATGATCATTTTTCACTTCGGACTTAAGCCCCTAGTGCTGGAGTGCCGCTTTTCCTAGAAGGTTTTAAGAATTTTACTTTAAATTTGTATTGTTTTATATTTTGGACTGGACTGGACCCTTTTAGTTCCAATATTCCTTCACTTTTAGCACGGGATATTATGTCCTAACCATACGAGAGAACATTTTAGCGATTTCCTTGGCGGATTTGCCCTTATAGTGATGGAAATACGCTTATTCTATACCGCCTTTCGAAATTAATTTTGCAAGCATATCTTATATTTTATTAAATTATAATGTATATTATATTTTTCTTATATCTAGGTGTTTTTCTTATACTTAACTTAAAGTAATTTATACAGTTTGTCAAGTAATTATTTGCATTAAAAAAATATTGAAAATGCAATTTAAATGTAGAAAATTAAACATCAAATCGTTTAAATTTGTTTCTTCAACAACAACAATAACAAAAGAAATATACCCAATTTAAAAGGCGTCAAATTAATGTTTGCGCAATGAGGAAAAAACACCAAATGTCCTTATTTACCGTTATATTTTTGATTTTATAATGTTTTTTGAGTGTTATCCAATGAAATTAAAGTCATAAAAAGTATTGTAAAAAAATTTGTGCATTAGTTGTCCTAAATTTAAAAAAATGCCTAGAAAATTAATTTCGAAAGGCGTTATAGAATTAGAGTATTTCCGTCACTATAAGGGCAAATCCGCCAGGGAAATCGCTAAAATTCTTGGTCCAGAAAGGGCCCAAATAGGGTAAATAGTGGACCAAATGGTGCAAAATTTAATATTTATCATTGAATTTGATAAACCATAAAAGTTAGAAACTTCAAACTTGACAAAAGTAAATTTATTACCAATGGCCGTACTTAAGAAAAAAAAATAATAGGATCGGAGCAGCGGATGGCCCCTTCCCCGTTAAAAATACAATACCTATAACTGGGTAAATTGATTTTGATGATTTTCGAAATGTAGTTAAAGTTATACTAACATTCCTGAAATTTTGACAGTGAGCTATGGTGTGACCGGTGATTAAAATAGGCTACGCTTTTTGAAATCTCAAGTGGGCGTGACCCCTCCCATATAACTCATATATTAAAAATGACATATATAGGTGACCGAGAGGCCCGATTTTTCTGAAATTTTGACAGTATGTTAAGGTGTGACCAATGGATAAAATATACCAATTTTTTTTTTGAAATCTCAAGTGGGCGTGACCCCTCCTACATAAGTCAAGTATTAAAAATGACAAATATGGATGGCCCTGCTGACCGATTTTTGTGAAATTTTCACAGTATGTTAAGGTGTGGCCGGTGGTTAAAACAGGCTAGCTTCTTTTTTGAAATGTCAAGTGGGCGTGACCCCTCCCATATAAGTTATATATTAAAAATTACAAATATAGATGACCGAACTGACCGATTTTTCTGAAATTTAGACATTATGGTAAGGTGTGACCCGTGGTTAAAATAGGCTAGGTTTTTTTTTTAATCTCAAGTGGGCGTGACTCCTCCCATATAAGTCATAAATTAAAAATTGCAAATATGGATGACCGAAATTACCGATTTTTCTGATAAGATGTGACCGGTGGTTAAAATAGGCTAGCTTCTTTTTTGAAATGTCAAGTGGGCGTGACCCCTCCCATATAAGTCATATATTAAAAATTACAAATATAGGTGACCGAACTGACCGATTTTTCTGAAATTTTGACATTATAGGTGACCGAGAGGCCCGATTTTTCTGAAATTTTGACAATATGTTAAGTTGTGACCAATGGATAAAATATACCAATTTTTTTTTTGAAATCTCAAGTGGGCGTGACCCCTCCTACATAAGTCAAATATTAAAAATGACAAATATGGATGACCCTGCTGACCGATTTTTGTGAAATTTTCACAGTATGGTAAGGTGTGACCTGTGGTTAAAACAGGCTAGCTTCTTTTTTGAAATGTCAAGTGGGCGTGACCCCTCCCATATAAGTCATATATTAAAAATTACAAATATAGATGACCGAACTGACCGATTTTTCTGAAATTTAGACATTATGGTAAGGTGTGACCCGTGGTTAAAATAGGCTAGGTTTTTTTTTTAATCTCAAGTGGGCGTGACTCCTCCCATATAAGTCATATATTAAAAATTGCAAATATGAATGACCGAAATGACCGATTTTTCTGATAAGGTGTGACCGGTGGTTAAAACAGGCTAGCTTCTTTTTTGAAATGTCAAGTGGGCGTGACCCCTCCCATATAAGTCATATATTAAAAATTACAAATATAGGTGACCGAACTGACCGATTTTTCTGAAATTTTGACAATATGGTAAGGTTTGACCCGTGGTTAAAATAGGCTAGGTTTTTTTTTTAAATCTCAGGTGGGCGTGACTCCTCCCATGTAAGTCATATTTTAAAAATTACAAATATGGATGACCAAAATGACCGATTTTTCTGAAATTTAGACAATATGGTAAGGTGTGACCTGTGTTTAAAATAGGCTAGGTTTTTTTTAAATCTCAAGTAGGCGTGACCCCTCCCATATAAGTCAAATATTAAAAATTACAAATGTGGATGACCCTGCAGAACGATTTTTCTGAAATTTTGACTGTATGGTAAGGTGTGACCGGTGGTTAAAATCGGCTAGGTCTTTTTCTCAAATCTCAAGTGGGCGTTGTCCCTCCCATATAACTCAGATATTAAAAATGACAAATATAGACATAAGACAGCATATTATGGTTTTAAAAGAGGCTCAATTTTTTAAAAATCTTAAGTGGACGTGACCCTTCCCATATAAATCAAATACTAAAAATGACAAACGTGGATGACCGAGCCGACCAATTTTTCTTTAATTTTTACAGTATATAAGGAGTTACAAGTGGGTAAAATATGCTACTTTTTTTTGGAAATCTCAAATGGACGTGACCACTCCCATATTAGTCAAATATTAAAAATGACAAATATGGATGACCGATTTTTCAGAAATTTTGATTGTGTGTGTGTCACCGGTGGGTAAAATAGGGTTGGTTTTTTTAATATCAAGTGGGCTGACCCCTCCCATATAAGTCAAATATCAAAAATGACAAATATGGACTATAAGATAAAAACGATTTAACCCAATTAATTAAAGTTTTAAATGTGGATATTTTCATACTATAGGATAGTTTTTCGCTTTTTGAATTGAAAAATGGGGATAAAATTCCCATTTGCTTTAAAATTGTATATCTTGAGAACGGCTGGACCAATGAAGACATTTTTTCTTTCTGAATGTTTTTTTTTTAGTCCAAGGTAGGATTCTACATTAAGAAAAATTGACATGCCCACTTTTACGACCTCTTTTTTGATTTATCTAAAATAGGAAAACGGATGTTCGAATATTGGCAATATGATTGGTGTTTGATAATAGTTTGACTGACGATTGTTTGAAGATTTTTCATGATTATTTGATGGTTGTTTGACGATTGTTTGACAGTTGTTTGATGATTGATTGACTGATGACTGTTTGAAGATTTTTAATGATTGTTTGATAATTGTTTCACGATTTACTGGCGATTTCATGAGAGTAGTTTGATGATTTTTTAACGATTAATTGATGGTTGTTTCATGATTGACTGACGACTGTTCAATGATTTTTAATGATTGTTCGATAGTTGGTTCACTATTGATCGACGACTGTTTGATGATTTTTTGACGATTGTTTGATAGTTTTTAGATAATCTATAAATTAAAAAAAAAATTTCGCATCTGTTTGTCTGTATGTTGTTTAGTATTTATGGAACCATTTGCTTTCGGAAACGTTTAAAGCACACATTAATGAGGAGTACTGCCATTCACAAAAGTCAATTAAATATATATGCAAATACATTAATAAAGGATTCAATTAAAAAATTAATAAAAATATTTCATAATTGTTAAAGAAAGTAATTGTTAAAGAAAGTGTTAACAAAGTAATAAGTTAAAAACTTTAACTACTAACCCGGGCAACGCCGGGTAAAATCAGCTAGTTATATATATATAAATATATATATATAGAATGACTATCTCGAAAACGGCTCTAACGATTTTGATAAAATTTGGACAGTGGGTACCTTTTTTGATGTATAGGTCGAAGAAGAAGGGACTTTTGGAACCTTTGCCTCTAAGAGGGTAAAAACGGGTAAAAAGAGGAAAAAATCGAAAACGCTATATCTCCTTAAGTAATAGGTATAGAAACAAAATTTAAATTACGTTTTAAACAGCTATGAAAATAAACGGTGTTTGGTACTTTTTTGAAACTACGTCCGATAAGGGGTAAAAAAGGGTGAAAATAGTTTTTTTGGTACCTTTTTAACCCACTCTTATATTTTAAACTAAGGAATATAGAGAGAATTTTTGTACTGCAATCAATAGATGTGAAAGAAACTTTAAACACGTATTTGGTGCTTTTTTGATTTTGGGGCCAAAATGGGTAAAAAAGGGATAAAATGATAACTTAACATCTCAAAAAGTAATATGAATAGAAACATTATGTTAACTGCGTTTTAATAAAATGTACCGAATTCAATTGGTACCACAGAAGTACCAAATATGCATATGGAACTTTTTTGAAATTAGGGGATAAAAAGGGGAAAAAATTAGTAATGTTATACCTTTTAAACAAATGAATGTTTGTCTGTATGTATGTTCTTTATAGAATAGTAAACTGTGCATTTGATCATGTTATGCTCTTTAGCGAAGATGTTGCAGATAAGCCGGCGAAGGTTTTAAAGTTGATAAGACTAATTTCCGATAGATGGCGTCACTGAAAATTACTAAACATTAATTAAATCGTAAACTGTACATTTGATCATTCTAAAATCTTTAGCAAAGTTGTTGCACATGAGCCGGTGAAGGTTTCTTAGTTGGTATAAAAAAATTTCGACAGGTGGCGCTACTGAAATTTACTCAAAGTCAATTTAATCGTAAGCTTTACATTTAATCATGCTATAATCTTCAGCAAAGTTGTTGCGGATAAGCCGACGAAGGTTTATGAATTGGAATAAGCAACGTCCGACAGGTGGCGCCACAGAAAATTACTCAAAGTGAATTAAATCGTAAACTGTACATTTGATCATGTTATAATCATAAGCAAAGTTGTTACGCATAAGCAAACGAAGATTTCTTAGTTGGTATAAACAACTTCAGGTGGCGCCACTGAAAACTACTTAAAATGAAATAAATCACAAGCTGTGCATTTGATCAGACTATAATCTTTAGCAAAGTTGTTGCGCATGAGTCGACGGAGGTTTCTGTTGGTATGACCAATTTCCAAAATTATTAAAATGAGTTAAACTGTAAACTATGCAAACTATGTATTGGTCGGACAAAATAAATAAAATAATTCAAAATTAACTTTATAAAATAAAATATATAAAAACTTTCAAATTTGCATCAAAATGCTTATCATAAAGCTCCGAGCAAGGCTCGGTCAACCAGGTACTTTTTTTTAACTAATGCACACATTTTTTTACAATAATTTTTATAACTTTAATTTCATTGGATAACACTCATAAAACATCATATAATAAAAAATATAACAGTAAATAAAAACATGTGGTGTTACTTTTACTCATTGTGCAAACATTTATTTGACGCCTTTTAAATTGAGTATACTTCTTTTTTATTGTTGTTGTTGCAATACATGTATTTGTTTCAATTTTTTTACGACTTTTTGTAGTAAACAGTTACATTAACGGTATGTGTTAAACAAAATAAACAAATTTAAACGATTTGATGTTTAATTTTTGAAATTTAAATTGCATTTTCACTATTTTTGTTTAATGCAAACAATTATTTGTTTACACTTAAACAACTTTAAAGATCATCTGATCTTCTCGACAGCTACTTTACAACTAATGCATTAAACACATAGACAACAGCAGGCTACGGTCTACAACCTGTCAAAATTAGAATACATGCATTTAAATAATAATAAATTTTTTAGAGCCGACACAGCTACGCGACTACCGACCACCGTTGTAGCTGTAGCCAAAATTAAACTATTTTCTATTTTTGTTGGCGACAATAATAGATTTAGTGCTGTCAACACCATATAATATTGAAATAAATGAGCGATTTAAGCCTCTTGACTTTATTTACCATAAATACAATGAGAATTAATGTAAACAATTTACATACTTATCAAATATTTATATATTTAATGTATATAATAATATCTAATAAAATGTTATGTAAAAATTTATATTTATATAACTCTAACTCAATATAAGTAAAATTTTATAAAGTTGTTTTTCAAACTGTCTAACTCACACGCTACGTGTGCTAGAGCTACGTAGTTCATGTTATATAAAAGCCCAGAGTGTCCTATATAAAATTCATTATATAAAAGAGCATACTTATATCTATATTGTTTAAAGATATGCGAAAAAAAAGTCGGTTGGAGAAATAAGTTTATAGTATATTATAGCTCTTAATCCATTATAAAGAATATTATATAGAATATATAAGAATATAAAAGATATTTTCAGTAGCTTTTGTTTGATATCAAAAAAGTTAATACCGGATATAAACTTCTAAAGTTATACCGTATTATTATTGAAATTTAAAAAGCGCATAACTCTTAAACTATAAGAGATCACACCAGAATCTTTCTATATATTTTTATTTTTTGATATAGACATACTATCAGGTACAGGAAAACCGTTGATTTCGGAGATTAATTAATAAAATGAATTTATGTCGTTTTTATCAAAATTGAAATTGTTATTTTGTCCATCTTATAAAAGCGATATTGGCACCATTCATAAACAGGTGTTTCGAAATGTAGCTGCCGTCCCCAAAATAATTAAGTAGCTGACTACTAGGCGACGATTGCAGCCAACGACTTTTGTAGTCGGTGTTCGTGTAGCCTGCTGTTGTCTATGTGTTTAATGCATAACTTTCTAGTGAAGTATTCTCCTCCTCTATTCTTTGTTCATACTTCTTTGCCTCTCTGTAAATTATACTGTCATCTGTCTGTCTTAGTTATTATTTGTCAATAACCCTAGCAGAACTTCGGGTTGTCTTCCTTGGCTCAGATCCCACATTTGTTATTGTACTGGCAATTATTAAATTTTATTATGTATAGGCTAAGATTTTAATACATATTGTAAATTTTTGAAAAAAAGATTCAATAAATAAAAAGACATTTGAAAAACAAAAAAAAAAAAAATATTCGCAATCCTGGTGATCAGCTTGAGATCGTATTAAAAGAACACAACAGAGCACATCGCAATATTAGAGAAAATCTTAACCAAATCCTCAGAGAATATTATATTCAAGCAATCCGGAAAAAGTTAAAAGAAATTGCTTCAACTTGCAAAACGTGCAAGGAAGCGAAGTATGTCAGGCATCCTTAAAAATCTCAAATAGGCAAATCTCCTATCCCTGAAAATCCAGGCGAACTTCTACATATAGACGTCTTTTCTACAGATAAATCCGATTTTGTTACCTGGGCCCTTACCGCGTAACTCGATTCGAAAAGTAAAATCTTTCGAAAGAAATTTCCAAATCGAAAGGTTAACCGTACTGTGTAAATCGTTCGAAACGAACACAGTGTTGTATTCACAAACATAAGGGAAAATTTGTGAAAATGTTGGTAGCACTCCTGTTTGACACACAAATTTCCCAAAACAAAACATATCGATGTGCAATTTCAAGTAATTTTAAATAATTTTAAAATATAGATTGCGTTTCCTTATGGTTAGATGATAAAAATAATACGGTGCCTGAAAGAGTCCAAATTTAATTAATTAGAGACTCTTCAAACATAATGGATCTTTGTAATAAAATGTAAATGACCATATACACCCACAATTAAATTAGCACAATTAAATAAGGGTATATTGTTTAACAATTTCCAATTTAAGGTCTACAATAGCTTTCTTCATTTCCAATTGTTGAACCTTTCTTTTGGATTTTTCCAACTCTGTCACTTTTTTGAAATCGATTTTTCTTTTAGTAGTTTTTCAAGTTGAATTTTTTTTTTTAAAGTTAAATTTCTAAATTTAATATAGGAGTTCGAGTTTATACTTTAAAAACAGTTATGAAACTCTCTTGGTACGCTATTTGATTTTGTACTGGTTTTTCAAAAGGTCATTACTAGGATATTACTAGGATGTCTTCTTGAGTGGAGGAATTGAAATTTTCATTTAAATCATTTTCAAGACTACATCTACGTATTAATGTTGGCACATTGTGTGATTAGCTTTTTGCTCCAAACTCTTGTGTCTCAGACATTCCGCTTACAGCTTCCTCTATCGACAGAAAATTGGACGTTTGCTGTTATAATCTGCTTGGTCCACCTCCAGTCCCAGAAATACTGCTACGGTTCCTATGATATTTGCTTCTTACGTTATTTTTGTAGAAAGCCCAAACCTAAAAATAAATTCAAATAATTTTTTTAAAATATTGACTTGCTCATAACATCTTACTTTTTTCCAGCCCTTGACATCCAATCAGGCGGTCCAAGTGTATTGAAATCACTGCAACTTTTCCCACATATGACTTAATTTGCTTTTGGCATCAGGGACATTTAAATGTCCCTTTGCCAAGCCATGATACCTTGTCATATATTCCACCATTTCCTCATATTGTTTTTTGTTTGTGTAAATATATTTTTTTCGGAATATTCCTTTAAAATGTTAACAATAAAAATTTATTATTTCATTCACTTTATAAAAATGGATTTTTATTTAAAAAAGCATAATTTCTATACTTACATTTTTCTCAACTGTCACTACCTAAATAGCTTTCGAACAATTTCCTATCATTTTAAACGACAAAAATGTCCGTTTTCGTAATACACAGTTGGATTTACGAAAGGGAAATTTATTTGTCGAAAGCGAAAAAACTTGTTCGCACTTTCGAAACAAAACATACGAAGATCGTATTAGACAGTACCATTTGTACGAACTCGAAAATTTTCCGTTTCGAATCGAGTTACGCGGTAAGCCCCCTGTATCGACAAATTTAGTAAATTCGCTCTAGTTTTCCCTATTGCATCTCGATCAATTGTAGATATCAAAATTCCATTACTGTCAATAATGAACTTTTTCCCAAAAGCCAAAACGATGGTATGCGACAATGAAAAGGTTTTTAATTCTGAGATTATTAAATCCATTCTTTCAAACCAGTTTAGCGTTGAAATCTTCACAGTTCAAACAGTTTATTCGGTAACAGGACTCAGACTCACCGATGTTATTCACTGTATTTCTGAAAAGCTAAGACAATCTTTAAAAGAAAGACTTAAAAAAGCTCAAGAAATTGATCTCACATACCATAACACTCATAGGGTAACGAAAATTTTCTCCCCAGGGGACAAAGTATTTGTAAGAACTAACAGGCGATTAGGCTCTAAATTTAGCAAACGTTTTGTAGAAAAAATTCAAAGAGACATGGGAAGCTACGTCTTAATAGATAAGGATAATTTACAATAAAAATTAGAGTTTGTCATTTTTATATGAATTAATTACCAATTTTGTACGAATTATTTATCAATCCACATTGGAGAAATTATGGTTTACAGTCGAGGATGACTGGTTTTTAAGAGGGAGGGTAGTTAGGACGGTCTTAATGGTACTTGTTCCTTTACAACAAATTTTTTCCTCTCAACTCGCGATCTCACTTTTATATATATGTTTGATCATTTCCCAACAAACCAAAATGGTTTTAGAAATAACTCATAAAATGCTTACTTACCTAAGCGTTAAGCTTAGAAAAGTGTTGAGATTACTATTATAAAAGGTTTAGTGCAAATAGTTTAATAATGAAAACTGAACCCTTACAATAAATTTACTTTTATAAATTATATATTAAGCATTGAAGAAGAATAGTTTCTTAAACATGCTCACTAGAATTGCTCTCTTTCTCTTTCCTTTGTTATCATATACAATTAATTCCAAAAAAATTTTATAAACACCTATTTTAAATTTATTGGACATATGTATGTTTTTACTATAAATATTTTATTTTAAAATATCTAATTATTAATTAATATATCACTGTTTAAAACACTTCACTTATAAAAAAAAATATTTCACTCTTCGTTGAAAAAAATACAAAGACTGAAAACTTTAACAAACAATACAAAATTGAGACAAAAAACGGTACTTTATTCTCAGAAACAATAAGAAGAGAATAAATTCCGTCATATTTGATAAATTGTTATCATTCTAAGCCTTTATTAAATATGCATGTAAAAAGTTGTAGGAAATCTCGTAAAATAAGTTTGTTCTACAACTAGCTTAAAATTTGCTTCTAAATTGGTTTGTTGGGTTGTCACTTTAGAACAGTGGTGTCAATTATGATTGTGTTGGTGAGATTACTCTTGACTCTTACATTCCTAGCGGGAAAAATGTGCGGTTGCGAAGCCTCGAGATTTGTACTGCTAAAAAAATGCAGAAAAATACGAAGACAAGCATTTTTTATTTATCAATGCGGGTTTTGATAAATAAGAAATAGATGAGGTTAATTTTATTTTTTTTAATGTAGAAACATCGTAGTCTTCACGATTATTAAATAAGTTTTACTTTACCGTTATTGTCTAAATGATAAATAAATATAATTTGAACTTTGCAATAGGCAAATAAAGTCAACATACATAAATACATTGGCTCACACCTAATTTTATGCAGAAAAAAGATATTAAATTTAAAAATATTGCTGCAGTTTTTACCTGAACATTTGGATAGTTTAAATACAAAAAGAAACAATTTTTGCAAAAAGCCTACATTAAGAAATTTTCGAAAAGACGCACCTACTACATACAAGGGCTCCAGCTTATTTCAACCGGCCTTTTTATATTTATTGTATATTTATCGATAAAAATATATTATTTCAATTTAGAGGCCTCAAAACAGGCCTTGCGATATTTCCCGCTGAATAAGAGTATTTCTCACTAAAAAATCATATTTTACGCTCGCAAAATAAAAGAGCGTAAGTGTGCATGTGAGTTTGATTTGCACAATTGTGTATGACGCTGACATCCCTCCTTTAGAAGTAGTATTAATTTGTCTATCGTGTAATAAGCAGCGTTGCCAAATGGTAAGATTTATCTTATTTTTGAAGGTTTTTGGACTGCTGGTAAGATTTAAAGATTTTTCTTGAAAAAATAAGATTTTTTGTAATTTTGTAAGATTTTTTCCAAATAAAGTTATGAAAAAATTTCAACTTTATTTTTACTTCGTATATTTATATTTTAATACATTTAAAATACTGATGATAGTTCACACAGCATTCACCGCTAACATAAAACATAAACAACATGACATGGCAGGTGAAGACCCTGTATTTAACAGCCGTTTTGATACTACTACGTAATCTATAAACATACTTTTTTTTGCAACACTGCTTTTTTCCCTTTACTCTTTGTGCAAGATTTCTATGCAGCAAAACTAATTTAATTCAAATTCTTTTAAACTCGTCGTTATTCTTTTTAATTTGTTCTACAAAGTTGACGCCATACAATTTTTTCGAGAAGTATAAAGTGTGCTATTGAAAATTTAAAAATATAATGGATAAATATTTGAAGAAAAACAGTAAGTCGTGAAATCAATTTAGGAAATTTAAGTTAACAATGCATTTTGTTTTAAGATTCATGTGAAACACCTGATAAGCCGGTAGAAACTATTCAAATTGGAGATTCCCCTCCGCGTTCAAGCAACCGTAAAAGAAAAAGAATTTCATCTTACAATAAATCGTGGGAAGAAAATGTGGAACTAAAAGACTGTCTAAAGAAAGGCGAAAATAACAATGCTTTTTGCAAAATTTGTATCGTCGAATTAAAAACTACAGGTGGGATAGCGGATTTGAAGAATCATGCATTGACTTCAAAACATATTGAAAACTCCAAGGCTTTAAAAATCCAGAGACAAAATTGTTCATTCCGTGATACCGGTACGTACAATGAAAAAGTTTCAAACTTAGAACTACATTTGGCAGCATTTTGTGCGGAACACAATGTTCCATTTTTGGCAATGGATCATTTGGTGCCACTTCTTCAAAAAGCCGTTAGTGACTCATCGCTTTTAAAAAAAGCAAAATGCGCCAGGACCAAAACAACAGCAATTGTTAAAAATGTCATTGGAGAAACTCATATGGAGGAAATATGCAACATTCTTAAAACAAACATGTTTTCTCTTTGCGTTGATGAGTCAACAGACATTTCTACAACTAAAATGTTGTCTTTAGTGGTACGTGTTGAATACAACGGCAAAATCTGTGATTTCTTTTTAGACTTAGTAAAGGTTACTATTGCAGCGCTAAAGGTATTTACGACGTAATTGTAAATGTTTTTGACAAGCAAAATATTAGTTACAAAAAAAAATTTAATAGGCTTTGCAGCAGACTGAGCTAACGTGATGACGGGATGCAACCATTCCGTAGCTACACTTTTAAAAAAAGATTGTCCAAATTTAATTACATTTAAATGTATTTGCCATTCTTTTGCGCTTTGTGCCAATTATGCATGTAAGTTTTTGCCAAAATACATTGAAGGCGGTGCGCGAGATATTTATAATTTTATACAAAATAGTCCAAAACGAGTGGAATTATTTGCAGAATTGCAAACACTATTAGAATATAGACCTTGTAAGATGTTGCATCCCTCACAGACCCGTTGGCTTTCACTTGAGGCAACAGTAAACCAACTTTTAAGTCGACTTGATGTTTTAAAATTATTTTTTTTACACGAAGACTTAGACAATTTTGATTCGGCTCAAAGGATTATAGCTTTATTGCTAAAGCCAGATTTTAAACTTTATTTGCTTTTCTTAAAATTTATTTTAAGCGATATAAATAAATTAAACTGTCTATTTCAAAGTCAAAGCCCACAAATTCACTTGCTTAATATTGAAATCAATCGCTTGTATACAAAAATATTTGCGTATATTGTAAAAAAAGAGTTTATTTGTTTTGAAAAATTTAAGCGAATTGATGTCAATAATGCAATATACTTAAAGGATTTAAAAGATATTTATTTAGGTGCAGAAGTCTCCTTAGCTCTAAACACAAAAAAAAATTATCTGATGAAGAAGATCATGATTTTAAAAATAATTGTTTGCAATTTTATGTGGGACTTTGTAATTCTATCTTGAATAAATTTGACTTCGAAAATGATTTTTTAAAATGTGTCGAAATTTTGGCACCAGAAAATGTTATAAAGAAAAATACAAATAGTATTTTCCAACTATGTAATTTTTTTCCAAACATTTGTGAATCTGTTTCAATTCAAGAAACTGATGACGAGTGGAGAGAGTTACTTTACGTTAATTTTGAAAACATGCATTTGTTAGAGGAAAAAGGCATAGAAAAATTTTGGGAGTCTATATTTAATATAAAACGAGGAGATGGCAGTGACGCTTTTCCACGATTAAAAATATTGGTATATGCGATTTTGTCCATACCTGTGGCAACAGCAAATGTTGAGCGAATTTTTTCGCAAATTAATGTTAATAAAAATAAACTTAGAAACAAATTGGAAATACCAACATTGTGCGGAATATTAAGAACAAAAGATTTTTTGAAAAAGAATAATTCTGATTGCACTAACTTTATACAATAGAAAAAAATGGCTTTAAAGTTTAATAAAGAAATGCAAATAAAATAAGTACAAACATTATATAGACTAATATTCTTCACAATTTGTGTTGAACTGATGTAATTGCTTTTATTAAAAAAAACTTCCTGCAATATTCAATTTAAAAGATCTCAAGAAATTTATTATGTGGATTTCTTATTAGATTGTGATTTTTTAACCATGAAATTTTTCGATTCTATTTTGAGAATTGATGTTTTGATTTTTTTTTTGAATGAAATATAAAAAATGTTATGAAAATACAATTCATAATTTTTTTCCTTTTTGGCTTTTAAAACAAAAAAAAAAAATTAATCATGAAAAAGTCACAATCTAAATCCCCTATCATACATATTTATATGAATTAATTAATTTTTGTTATGTTATGTTGAATTGTTTTTTATTATTATATTTAAAATTAATTTTTGTTGTGTTTTTTTTTTTTTTGTTTTAAAATATAAACTAATCTAGGTCTCCTGCCTAGTCATGTTGTTATAAGTCATAATTTTAATTTTGTTTTTGAATTTCAATAAAAAAGGATTTTTTAATATCTTAGTTTGTGGATACCTTAAAAATAAATTTGATAAAAAGTTTTTGATTTTGGTTCATATTATTTATTGATGGAAGATTTTTCATCTGAAAAAAAGATTTTTTTTCTGAAATGGTAAGATTTTTTACCAATAGCATATGGTAACGCTGGTAATAAGCAATCCTCATCGGAAAGGAAAGCGAAAGTTATTTGTTAAGCGTTTATGAACAAATTTAAAATCAACAAGTAAGAGTGCTATATTCGGCTATGCCGAACCTTAAATACCCTTCACCAATGGTGTTACAAAAGTAAAGTTCAGAGTGGAAAGAGTTTTTGGTCAATTACAAGTATGTATGTTTCTGAAGGCTGATTTAGGTGAATCCTACAAAAATACTAATATATGTATATTGATTTCCTAATACGAAAAAGTTTTAAATCTCGATAATTAACACGCCTCATACATTTAATTTTTAGGTATATGAACAATACTTTAATTAGTGAATAACCTTGTTTTATATTGGGTCTACATTTTGGAGGTAGATTGAAATACAATTTCAGAAGTTATCAAAATCGGTCTATAAACACAAGAGATATTGCCAAAATTCAAAACTCAATAAGAATTTAAAAAAATTTTGTTTAAAAAACTGCGTTTTTAAAAAACAAGTTTTGAATTTCGTCAAAAAACTGTGTTTTTTAAAAAAAAGTTTTTTGAACTGTATATCAAATTTAAGGAAATCATTCAACGCTGCACACTATTGAATTTCATCAAAATCCGTAGATTAATAACCGAGATATCGCCAAAGCAAAAGTTATCGATGTACGCAAATTGACAAATTTTAAAAAAATTTCTTAAAAAAAAGTATTTAAAAAAAAAAAAAAAATTTGAATGATATATCAGATTTTAGAAAATACTCCAACATGCTATTAAATTTTATCAAAATCGGTCTATAAACACCAGAGATATCATCAAAATTCAAAATTCGATGAGAATTAATTTTTTTTTTTTTTTTAATGAAAGATACATAAAAAATTTTAATTTCGTCAAAAAACTTTAATTTAAAAAAAAAAAAAATTTTTTGAACTGTACATCAAATTTTAGGAAATCATTCAACGCAGCACACTATTAAATTTCATCAGAATCTGCGGATCAATAAGCGAGATATCGCCAAAGCAAAAGTTATCGATGTACGCAAATTGACATATTTTAATTTTTTTTAAAAAACAGTATTTTAAAAAAGTTTTTTGAATTATATATCAGATTTTAGAAAATACTCCAACCCAACATGTTATTAAATTTTATCAAAATCGGTATATAAATACCAGAGATATCGTCAAAATTCAAAATTTGATGATAATTAATTTTTTTTTAAACTGTTTTTCAAAAAAAAAAAAAATAATTTCGTCAAAAAATTGTGTTTTTTTAAAGCTTTTTGAACTTAGGAAATCATTCAACGCAGCACACTTTTGTATTTCGTCAAAATCGCTAGATTAAAAACTGAGATATCGGCAAAGCAAAAGTTATCGATGTACGCAAATTGACAAATTTTAAAAATCTTTTTTAAAAAAACAGTATTTAAAAAAAAAATTTCGAATTAGATATCAGATTTTAGAAAATACAACAACACAACATGCTATTAAATTTTATCAAAATCGGTCTAAAAACACCAGAAATATCGAAAAAATTCAAAATTCGATGAGAATTTAAACAAATTTTTTTTTAAAAAACTGTGTTTTAAAAAAAAAGTTTTGAATTTCGTCAAAAAACTGTTTTTTTTTTAAAAAAGCGACAAAGCAAAAGTTATCGATGTACACAAATTGACAAATTTTAAAAAATTTTCTTAAAAAAACAGTATGTAAAAAAAAAATTTGAATTAAATATCAGATTTTAGAAAATACTCCAATGCAACATGCTATTAAATTTTATCAAAATCGGTCTATAAACACCAGAGATATCGCCAAAAAAAAATTTTAAAAATTGATTTTAAAAAAAAAATTTTTTAATTCGTCATCGAAGTTTAGTATTTTAGCGATATCTCGGGTGTTTATGGACCGATTTTAATGAAATTAAATAGCGTGCTGCGTAGGAAAATTTCCTAAGATCCATCCACTTCAGTACACCCACCAGGAGCTCCACTAACTTGATTTCAACAGACAGACAGACGGACATTGCTAAATCGACTCTCCTGGCGATGCTGAGTCGATCGGTGTAATTTTTATGGGGTCTAAGACGAATAATGAAAAAATTACAAACTGAATGACAAACTTATAATACCCTTTCACCTATTGGTGAAGGGTATAATAATTAATAAAAACTAAATAATTTGAATTTGAAAATATTGAAAGTGTTTTAATTGAAAAGTTTATAAAACTGACTTTAACTTATGTATTTTTTACAAAATAATATTTATTAAATACAAAATTTATGAACACATTTCTGCCTTATTCATAAAGCAATAATAATACTGTCTATATCCACAGATTAAATTTAAGGTATATGGTGTAAAAAACATACAATGGGGCGAATTTGATGCTTTTGATTTTTTTTTTTATTTTTTGGACATTTTTGGTGCTCAAAAATTGCATTTTTAACCGCGAAAATAAAAACTAGGGAGATGAAATTCGGGAACAAAAAACTCCATTTCACTGATATACGAATGCTTAAAAAAATATAAAATATTATTTTTTCCTAATAAAAAGCATTCAAGTAAAAACTGTATCGTCCGTCACGTAGCGTCCGCAACAGTTCATTTTTGGTAAAACTGGAAACTTTAAAATATTTTATAAAAGCTGTTTTGTAATCCTATGATTTACCTCAATATGCAATTTTTTTAATACTATGACCGATTTGATAAAAATTACGGAAACACCTGTCGAAAAAAAAGTCACTTCCATTTGTAGAGTCCGTCACAGCACATTAAAATCGAATATCTGTTTCCTTAAAAACAAGTATGTTAATTAACAAATGCCATTCGATAGCACAATCGATGGGCTAATATTCTCTGAAATCTGTGCAAAGATATATCGAGTAAAACGACAACAAAATACATACAAATTTATCGTCCGTCACGCATACACATAGTTGTGAAAAAAAAAAAATGTTTATATGAGAATGTGCGTATTTTTTAAATTCTGTGATTGTTACTCCTTTTTGCATTTCAAATAATTATATAGTATTATAAAAATATTAATACATTATTATTGCAGGATTACGTTGGAAAATACCACGGACAAAAACTTGGGTTTCGTGAACCCCATGTATTTGCACTAGCCGAGTCTTCATATAGGAGCATAATTGATGATGACAAAAGTCAGGTAAATTAATTTATTTATTAATGTATTCTTACACTGCACAGTAGGGTGGTTTAAAAAAAGAATAGAAATAAGTCCGCAAATTCTAAACCGTTTGGCGTATTTGATGTGGATAAGTTTTGAACCTGGAAAGCCTAGATTGTACTAAGGCGGCACAATCGGCCCCCAAAGTAGGGCTCCAAATTCATACTATAGAACAAATATATAGGTCAAGATCTACAAAAAAACATCGCTACACGTCTATGCTATATTTTACGGTTTAAAGATATTCGACTTAAAAAATACAATTGTCAATTTTTGTCCCATACTGCACCGAACTTATACTAATATCTGATCTATATATAAACCGATTTTCTTGATTTAAAGTTTTCTAAAAAAAAGAACAAAATTTAATTTTAAATTTTTAAATATTTTACTAGCATGAAGTGAATTAAATCCTTTACTATATAAGAAGTTATAAGTGCTTAAAGTTAATATTTAAAAAACAACAATTTTCCCCGTTTATTTTTTTGGTAAATAGTATTTTTTAGTGGTTTTTAGTTATTTAAAAAGTTTCTTAAGGAACATATATCATATTTAAAATTTTCTGAAAGAAAATTTCACAAAGTTTATATTTAAGTTAAAAATAACATCTTGTTTATTCGGTGTTAGTACCAGAGGCTCTCCAATTAGACCTATTGTTTATGGAAATTTCGGTTTTGATCCTTAATTCCTCCGAACGCAAATTTCACCAAATTTTTATGGACCAAGGTGTACTTTTGTCGACCTGAAAGTTGCCAAGCAACAATTCTTGGAAATTTTTCAAATCTTTTTAGGAATTCTAGGATTTGTGTTACTAAAAATATATTTTTTTATTTTTTGTATTCTTTCCTTAAAAAGTTTTATATCGTTGCAAATTTTCATTAAAATTTGTTTATAAATAATTTTAATAAATTTAAAGATTTATTTATAAATAATTTTAAATATAAATCATAAGTGTTATTTGCTTTTTAAATTCTTCATAATATTTTTGTACGGAGAATACAATTTCCTTTAGATTGATTGAAGAAGTGTAATACTTCTTGCTTGAAAAATATTTAAAATTTTGTTCTTTTTTTAGAAAACTTTAAATCAAGAAAATCGGTTTATATATAGATTATTTATTAGTAAAACAAGTAAGAGTGGTACATTCGGGCTGTGCCGAATCTTGGATACGCTTCACCAATGGTGTTTCAAAAGTAAAGTACTAAATCGTAAGAATTTATTGATAATTATATAGTTTCTGATTACTGACTTAGTTGAGCCCCACAAAAATGCTTGATATGTACATCAATTTTCTTTTGTTCATACCAAATGTAAGTTCTAGCAATATCTGGTTATACTAGTATTATATGCAAAGAGACTTTAAAATTAAGAGTCGGAAAACGAAAAGCTTGTCGGTGGCGCACAGTGGTTTACGGACGCTTTTTTTTGGAAATAATTCTGTAACTTTTAAACGACTGGAGATATTTGAATGAAATTTGGCATGGTGATAGTCAAGGAGTATTCGAGTTGGTTTTCAAAAGCACTGGCCCATGAGGGGTCGGGAGAGTGATTGATGGACCTTCAAAGTTGGTCAGCTCGGGTGTTCGACTTTTTTAAAAATTCGCCAAAAATCCATTTATGAATGGATTGAAAAGAAATTTTAAACTTAAGTTCTCCTTCAGAAGGTCTACAAAAACTACGCTTACATGTGTAGGTTATCTCCTTTGGGTTTCGAGATATTTGGATAAAAAGGAATTTTTGGGTTGATTTTTTACCTATTTTTTTAAGCTTTTTTTGATTTGGTGGACGCATCTGAAGATCAAAAATTTTTTAAGAATATTCGTTAAAATTGTAACAAAATTCTAAATAATTTTTCAAAGTTGAAACTTAAAAAAAATTTCGCTTTTTTTTGAGTTTTTCCCTAAAAGATAGCTATATTTTTTCACTAATAAAAAAATATTTTCTTAAGAAACATAGAAATATTTTTAAAGTTTTTCAAAGAATACATAATGAGAATGCGTATAAAACAAATTTCTTGCTAATTGGACTTTTGGTCCTCGCACATGCCCTCTCCAAAAAATGCCAATTTGTAAAAAAAAAAATTTGGTTTAAATAAAAATTTTTCAAAAGGCAAAGTACCGATTTGAAAAAAATAATAATGTCTGTATTTTCTAATATATCTGTTATTGATTGGAAAAGTTTTTTCTGAAACGAGCTGCAAATAGAGTCAGTGTTGCCATTTTTGTAAAAAAACTCATTTTTTGAAACCCTTTTTTCCCGAGTTGGGAATTGGGGAATTTTTTAGTTAAAATTGGGAATTTTTTTTAGTCTATTGCTTTTAGATCTTATTGGTTTACATGACTACAGATTTTCATTGAGATATCTTTATCTATGTCATTTCTACAAAATATCAAATATTGAAATTATTTTCCTTCTAAAAGTAGAAAAATAATATTTTTTTGTTTTACGATACAAAGTGTAAAAATATTAACTCACTAAAAAAAGATTTTTGTTTTGGCGATATATCAGTTGTTTATGGACCGCTTTTGAAAAAATTTAATAACGTGCTTGGCGGGAGAATTTCTTAAAATCTGATTTATAATTTATGTAGATCCATCCTCCAGGGGCTTCACAAACTTGATTTCAACAGACAGACGGACAAACGGACATCGCTTGATCGATTCTCCTCCCGATTCTGAGTCGATCGGTATAATTTTTATGGGGTCCATATATATATATATATATATATATATATATATATATATATATATATATATATATATATAATTCCCCGACAACATTCCAATTGGAACAAGGGGTACTTCTCTCAGACAATGAGCTGCATCCGATTCTATTTTTAGACTCATTGAAAGGGACCTACGTTTTACATAGCCTAATACTCAATAACCAGTGGCTAGCTGAATTATGAGATGAACCGCCGCTTTTTTGAAAATTTTTTTTTTCAAGTGAGTCTGGCCAGGGATCGAACTTGGGGCTCTGGTGTGCTAGGCGGATGACTAATCTGCTATACCACGGCGGTTCATGGGGTCTACGATCACTAATAAAAAAATTACAAACGGATGCACAAACTTATAATACCATTTCACCTATTGGTGAAGGGTATAAAAAGATACTCCTGGTGAATGTTTGTTGAAAAAATGAAATGCAGAAATAGAAAAAAATCATACTCATTTAGCACGCACATACATAAATTTTATATTAGATTTTATGAAATTCCCCCGCCAAGCACATTATTAAATTTTATCAAAAGCGGTCCATAAGCAACTGAGATATCGCCAAAACACTACTTGTTATGTACAGCAAATTTCCCAAAGTACGTGGCTAAGAAATTTTGTTTACATTTTGTAAGTATTGTTTCAGCGATATCTCAGGTGTTTATGGACCGATTGTGATGAAAATTTCAAATTGTACCGATCGACTCAGAATCGGCAGGAGAATCGATTTCGCGTCGTCCGTCCGTCTGTCTACCTTACTGTCCGTCCGTCCGTCTACCTGTCTGTCCTTTTTTTACCCTTCACCAAAAGGGTATTATAAGTTTGTCATTCAGTTTGTAATTTTTTCATTTTTTATCGCAGACCCAGCAAAATTTATACCGATCGACTCAGAATCGACAGGAGAATCGATTAAGCGATATCCGTCCGTCTGTCCGTCTGTATGTCTGGCTGTCTGTTGAAATCAAGTTTGTGAAGCTGCTAGAGAGTGTTTCGACATAATTTGTATATCAGATTTTATGAAATTTTTCTACGCAGCACGCTTTTAAATTTCGTCAAAATCGGTTGAAAAACGCCTGAAATACCAAAATTTATGTGTGACATATAAAATTTATATTGAAAAGTACATTTAAAATAGAAACGAAAAACCATACTCCTGATGGAGTAGCCTTCATAAATTTTTTTATAATAAAAATCCCCCCGCGTAGTTCTCTATTAAATTTCATCAAAATCAGACCATAAACACCTGAAATATCGCCAAAACACTACATTTGTTCCCCAAATTTCCGAAAGTTCTCATTTGTTTAAAAAAAAAATCGAAAAATAAGAAAAACAATTTTCATTAGGAAATTCTTCCGCGACGCACGACGCTATTGAATTTGATTAATATTGGTCAATAAACGCCTAAGATATGGTTAAAATAATAAAATCGATGTACTTCAAATTGCCAAATTCAAAATTTTTGAGAAAACTTTGTTTGATTTTTTTGCAATTGCTTAGGTGTTTATGGACCGATTTTAATGAAATTTAATAGTTTATATTGTGGGAGTGCGTCCTTAAATCTGATATATAATTCATGTCGGTGTATTTTTTATGAGTTTTACAAAACTGATTTCAGCAGACGGAGATATTTTATACTCGAATATCTTAAATAAATGGTCTAACTTTTGAGCATTGTAAAGGAAATTGTTAAAAATAGAAACACGTGAGGGGTTTTATGTAACAAAATTCAATGTGTATTTAACAAAAGTTCAAAGTGGAATGAATAATATAATGTAATAATAATATGTAATAATGAAATATGAAAATATGACATTACAAATTTAGAGAGAGGATCAAAGTAATTCAATAAAAAATAAAGTGATGTCAATTAAACAATGTTATTTTTCAACACTCTCACTCATTGTTTAGTTTTGATATCCCTAAAAAGTTAACATTATTATTAAAACGTTGTGCAGTTAAAGGCTTTGTAAAAATATCTGCATACTGTATATCTGTATTCACAAAAGTAATATCTATAGTTTTATTCTTCTTGAGTTCTCGTATAAATTTTAACCGAATGTCAATATGCTTCCTGCTGTGGTGTAGCTCTGGGTTACTGATGAGTCTTATAGCACCTTGATTATCCACATTGAATACAGTTGGTGAAGTTTGAGGGTAGCCAATATCAGTTAATAATTGCTTAAGCCAGATTGCTTCCTTCGCACCTTCGCATACCGCCATGCACTCAGCTTCGGTTGTGGATAACGCAACAATTTTTTGACGATGATTTCTCCATGTAATAGCGCTGTGGTTTACTAAGAACACGTAACCTGTAGTTGATCTTCTTATATCAATGTCTCTAGCAAAATCTGCGTCGGTATAACCAACTAAGTTCACGGAATCTTCCCTTTGATATTCGATGCAATAGTCAGATGTAGCATTACGAGAGGCTTGTTTTAGACCATACATACCCTTTTTGAGTCTAACAACATAATTTTTGTCATCTACGCTTTTTATGCCTTTTGGGATTTCCATATACAACTCCTCGTCAAGCTCTCCGTACAAAAAGGCTGTTCTCACATCGAACTGTATCATTTCTAAGTCTTCTGTAGCAGCCAAAGACAAAACAGCTCTCACTGAATCATACCTTACCACTGGTGAGTATGTTTCTTTAAAGTCGATGCCAGCTTCTTGGGAATACCCCTTAGCAACTAGTCGTGCTTTGAAAAATGGTTCATTATTGTTGGGGTTTGATTTTATTTTAAATACCCATTTACATCCAACAATATTTTTGTCTTTTGGTTTCTCAACTATTATCCACGTTTTGTTTTTCTCAAGAGACTTTAATTCGTCGTTTATAGCAGAAATCCATTGTTCAGCATTTTCGGATTTTACAGCTTCTTCGAATGAATCGGGTTCTATAGTTGCTACACAGCTCATGTGATCGAAACCAAATCTCTGAGGTGGAATAATTTCTCTTCGTAAGTCGTATCTCTTACATTCTCTTTGTTCAGGTGTTGAATCGGTAAAGGTTTTTGAAATTTCTTTATCACTTGAAGTTTCGGATTTTGTTGATTTTGGTGTACTGGACGCTTGTTGCATAAATGAGGTAATGCTACAGTCGATAGTTTCATTTTTGACATCCGTTTCATTTACATCTTCTTCATGGTAATTAGAAAATGCTTTTACTTTTACTGGCTTCTCATTAAACGTAGCATCGCAGCTTATTATCACCTTCTTTGATTCTTGATCATACAGACGAAAATTCTTTGCTGTGGGTTCATACCCAACTAAAAAAATCATGTTGGCCTTTGCATCCCATATCTTTCTACCAGTCTGCTTCGGTTGATAAACCATGCACTCAGTGCCAAAAATTTTGATGTGACTCAAATCCGGTTTCTTACAAAACCAGTTTTCGTATGGAGTTTTTTTTATTGATTTGTTGATGATGTCGATCTATTTAAAATATATACAGCAGCTCTCACTGCTTCTGGCCATAAAAATTTACCCAGTCCACTTGCCAACAACATGGTACGTGCAGATTCCTGTACAGTTCTGTTGTCACGCGTAATAAACCTATTTTGTTCGGGTGTGTAGGGTGATATTTTTTTCTATTATAATTCCATTGGAGGACAGAAAAGTTAAGACATCTTTACTTATAAACTCGGTGCCGTTGTCACATCTGATGTTTTTCACTCGTTCGCCAGTCAAACATTTAAGTTTTTCATTCACTTCAGATTTATTTATTAAAAAGTAAATATACCTGTAGTTTGTGCTTTCATCCTTAAGCAACATGAAATAACGAACTCCGCCGATTCCAGTCTCATTCATAGGTCCGCATAAACCCATATGTATATATTCACATTTAGCAGCATTGCGTTTCATTGTAGCTTTATGATATGAACGATGCATTTTACCTCGTTTACAATCTTGACAATAATATTCATTTTTATTAGACAAATTAACTCCATCTGCAATATTATTGTCACTCATACTTTTTATTGTTGCTGTATTTATGTGCCCTAGTCGACAATGTCATTGATGAAGAGAAACTTGTTTTGCCAAATTCGCCGCTTCATTATTTTGTTTTATAGTAAAGAGCATACGAAATTGATTATTTAAATCCCTTACTCCAGCCGATAATATTTTCTCTTTTTTATCTCTTAAATAACAGAAGTTTCTTTCAATTGTCATTGTAAAGCCCTTTGAAGTAGCTGAGCCAGTAGAAAATAAATTTTGTTTTAATTGTGCAACGTATTGTACATTAGTGAGAACTCGTGGGCACCATTTATTGTTTACTAAAGCATTAATGTTAATTGTACCAACTCCAGCTATTCTTAATTT
>OW121740.1:72741826-72759326 GCA_933228675.1 Stomorhina lunata | reverse complement strand
CCTTAATTGTATATGGCCCTTTATATGCTATCTCTAACTTATGCCCTGCGTCATTTCTGACTAAGACTAAATCTCCTATTTTAAAATTACAATCTAATTTTGTTTTGTCATAATTGATTTTTTGTTTAATTTTATTTTCATCCAGTAATTTTTTAGCTCTATCTATTGCTACTTCTAACCTAAATTTGGTTTCTTTAGCATAATTATCTAGATTATAAAGTGGTGCGACTCTATCTACTTCATTAAATTGCCTAAAATTGCTTGGAATTTTTCCAAAGACTAATTCATACGGACAATAATTATGTACTGTAGATGGTGTGGTTGTAAAACAGTACGTGAAATACTTTAACCATTCATCCCAGTCGTTTTTATCTACTGATATATAGTTTCGTACGTACTCATTAAAAGTTCTGTGACTCCTTTCTATCGTGCCTAGCGTCTGGTGATGGTGTGCTGTCGACGTCAGTTTTTCTATCTTCAATAGGTTGCAAAGTTCTGTCAGTATTGAGTTTTTGTATTCCGTGCCCATATCCGAAATCAATGTCTTCATTGGACCGTATACAAGCACAAAATTTTCAAATATCGCTTTTGCTATGGTTTTAGCTGATTTATCATTTATTGGTATTGTTACTAAGTATTTAGTTAAGTCACATATCATTGTGACTGCGTATTCATTTCCATAAATTGATCTTGGAAATGGTCCAATCGTATCTACATACATCGTATCAAAGGCCTTATCTGGTGTTTCTGTTATGGTCATTGGACTTTTAATATGCTTATCTGTTTTAGCTAGTTGACATTTGTGGCAAGTTTTTACATATTTTGCTATGTCTTTTGTCATGTTCCTCCAGTAGTAGTATCTCCTGATCTTCTCAGTTGTTCTATATATCCCACAATGTCCTCCTTCTATGGGATCATCATGGTATTTCAGCATTACTTCAAGAATTGCTTTAGCATTTTTGTTATCAATTTGTGTTACTTTATTTAATAGCACTATTCTGATTTTATTCAATATTTTATTGCACATATTTTTAAATTCACTTATCGAGACAAATTCGAAAATTTTCTCATGAGGTGAAATTTGTATTTTATTAATATTTAGTTTACAGGCTATTTGCTCTAGCCTAGGGAAAAATTGTCCTAAGTCAAAAATCCCTTTAGTAAACAAATTATCTATTCGTATGCTAGCATATATGGATTTTCCCTTCTTGATATAACATCTGTTGGGTAAAATCTTTAATTTATAGTATTTTTTGACGTCTATGTTATTTAAAGGTGTATATACCTTGGGCTCATTATTTTTATTTATATTTTGCTGATTTACTACTGGTTTACTGGTTTTCCTTTCTTTAGTCATAGATCTTGTGGTGACCCTTAAAACGGATGCAACTTTTTTGTTCATATCTTTTAAGTCATTTATTGTAATGCGCGATAGTGCGTCGGCAACGTAATTATTTTTTCCTCTGAGATATTCTATTGTAAAATCATATTCCTTTAAATCGAGTCTCATTCTCGTTAGTTTAGAGCTTGGGTTTTTCATAGAAAACAGGTATGAAAGTGGTCTATGGTCGGTTCGGACCAAAAAGTGTTTTCCATATATGTATGGTCTGAAATATGTGATAGCCCAGTGTATGGCAGTTAATTCCTGTTCAATGGTCGATTTGTTGCTTTCTCCTTTAGTGAAAGTTTTAGATGCGTAGGCTACAGGTAGATGTCTACCTTCATGTTCCTGTGTTAAGACAGCACCGCAAGCATACTTGCTTGCATCTGTTGTTATGCAGAATTCCTTTGTAAAATCAGGGTACTTAAGCAGTTTTGGGCTCATTAAAGCTTTCTTTAGGTATTTAAATGCGTGTTCACAATCTTTTGTCCACTCAAATGGTACGCCCTTCTTGGATAGTTTTGTAAGATGTCTAGAATATTCAGAAAAATTTTTAATAAACCGCCGATAATAGTTGCAAAACGCGACGAATCTCCGAGCGCTGTCAGCGTCCGTAGGAGTCGGGTAATTTTCAATCACCGAATATTTGCTATTATCTGGTAATATTCCGTCATCAGTACATTTGTGGCCAAGATAGGTTACTTCTCTCATAAAGAATGAGCATTTTTTTGGGTGTAATTTAAGATTGTGTTTACGACAAAGATCGAATACATCTTTCAAATTTGAAAGCATATGTTTTTCTGAACATCCCAACACAACCAAGTCATCCATATACAGGAATGCTTGATTTGGCTTCAGACCACTAAAGGCTAATGTCATCATTCTTTGAAAAGAATTTGGTGCTATTTTTAAACCATATGGCAATCTAGTAAATCTATACGAACCATTGTTTGTTGAAAATGATGTCAAGTCTCTAGAATTCTTTTCCAAAGCAATTTGATGAAAACCGGACATCAGGTCCAAACAAGAGAAATATTTGGCTCTACCTAGTTGGTCTAGAATATCGTCTATTCTAGGCAACGGGAATTTATCTGATATAAGTTTTTTATTGATCTGCCTATAATCTATTACCAAGCGCCATCTTTTTTCATCCGATCCTGGAAGTTTTTTCTTTAGTACTAATAGAATTGGACTATTGTATTCTGAAAATGATGGTTCAATTACTTTATCATCCATTAGTTTTTTCACCTGTTTTGTTATTTCCTCTTTATGAGACTCTGGTATGCGATAATTTTTAATGTACGTTGGTTGATTATCTTTTACCCTCAGTTTTTGTTCATAGAAATTGTTAGTAGTAATTGTTTCGGATTCCAATCCAAAAATATCAGTGTATTCCAAGCAAAGCTCAGTTAAAATTGTTTTGAATTGTTCAGGGAAGTTTTGTTTCAAAAGGTTTAAAACTATAGATTTTCTTTGCCTATTTTTATGTCTTTTTTGTTTCACTATTTCATAGTCGCTCATTTTCTCGGTTTTTATATTATTTTGCTTAATTGTTACTATTTCATGTGTGGTATTTAGAAAACGAACTAATGCGTTATTTGATTTTACCAGTGTATTCGGTACCAAGACACCTGGTACGATTTCTTGATTTGGTATTAGTATTTCGTCTTCAAGGTCCGGGAACCTGACTTGACGAATCACTTCTGACCTTGGTGGGAGTGATATTTCACTATAATTGTTTGTTAGTGGTATTTCAATTACATGTGATAGATTATGTGGTCTTAGTACAAGGTAATCATAGTCTTCACCGAAATCCAGTATGCAGTTATATTTTTTAAAAAAATCCATTCCCAGGATACCGTCGCAAGGTATGGGAAAATTATTTGGAACTACCTGGAAAACATGTGGTATTAAAAATTTTCTAAATTTTAGGTCAACAAACACATTACCCATTGAACGAATTTCACCCTGTCCTATTCCACTTAATGTTGTTGTTCTGTTCCTGTTAATTTGTGTTTGAAGGAAGTATTTAGTTTTTATAACTGAAATGTCTGCTCCTGTATCTACCAATAGTGTTACCATACTGTTCATGTTATTAATTGTTATATTAACAAAAAAACTTAAACTGAGGTTGAGGTTGTATATATAGTTACTATTTTTGTTATTATTTATCTCAGAGGGTTTTAGCAGTTTTCCGAATCATTTTCATGTGATTCTGTTGATCTGACATAATTTCTGTTATGTCTGTAATTTCTATTTTGTTGGTTTCTGTTATGTATAGGTCGTTGTTGGGGTCTTACGTTATTATTGTTATTACTATTGTTGCGTGGATAATTATACCTTCCACGGTATTGTCTGTAATTATTATTTCGGTTAAACTTCTGCCCAAAATATAAAACGGAATTTTGTTGCCCTGTTGCATCAGTGCAACTGTTTATAAATTTGCTAACAGCCTCATTCATGTTACTGAATTAACCTGCCTCCATTATCAGTTTAACTTTATCAATTGTGCAGTTTTTAGCTAATGCTTTTACTGCAACCTGTGTTGAATATTTATTTGCCAATTCGCACGGTAAACCATCCAATATATAGGCATTTTCCAATGATCTAGTTAAATTCTCTATTTCACTGCAATAGTTATTTGCTGTTTTATTACTTTGTAGTGTATTATTTATTTTTGCTGTCAGTACCTCAACTGACTCGCCTTTCACCGATTTATTTAGTTTATTTATTATTTCAGCAATAGTCTGTTCATTACTTATTAAGTTTCTTGCGCTACCCTTTAATTTCGTCTTTATTAAAGAGATTGCAACAGGCTCATGGTCACCTTTGATGCAGTAACTGTAATGAGTCTGTGAAGGAACGCAGATTTTCTGGTTTTCCGTCAAATTCTATGACCAGTTTTGATGCTGTGTTCAGAAAGTCAACTACTGTTTGTGCCATTTTATTGGAAGTTGTTGGAACCTTTATTATTTTAACAATCTCTGAGTTTTCAGTTTTTACTGAATATTTTATTTCTTCGTGAAGTGTGTCTGGTAGTTTTATCTTAACACCCTTCTTTGATGATACAATGAGAATTTTGGTCTTAAGGTCCAAGAAAAAACTTTCAGCAGCTGTCTTATGTGGTGTCGTTAGTCTGTTATAATTCACATTTAGTAAAATCCTAATATGTTCCAACCTATCGCATAAAATCCCAATGTGTTTATTTATTGTTTCCTCTTTTGTGTTTCTATCTATATTTAAGCATTTATAAGATTTGTCAAACTCTTCTTTTATTAAACCTATTTTCCGAACTATATCCTGCCAATCCATGAGAAAAACTATTTAAATTTTATTCAAGCCATCTGCCCTACTTAAATATTTCTTTTTAAGTTTCTTGTTGTGTAAGGCGTAGATATGCAAAGCAAAATTAAAGGTCATCAAAATAGTGATTATTATCAAACAATATTCAATTAAACTATTTGAAGTTTCTGTTATTTCTACCTCATTAATAACATTTGCATTGGGGTTATTTATTTTTGATTGTTGTTTCCCCATTTCTTTACTGTATTTTAAATTATGCTAAATATAACAAATTTTAAGGTACAAAATTATTATTATTTTTTTTTTTTGTTTTAATTGTTTAATCATAAGTAATTTATATAGTTTTAAATATTCATATTTTTATTTTTATTCTTATATTTATAGTTAATGTTTTTTTTTCAATTTGCCAAGAGCGATTAACGCTTTCTGGCCTACTGGTGCATAACGAGATGCTCCATAGTAATAAATTTAGGACAAATTATGAAGACCTTCCTGTTCTTTGTTTAATTAGATGGTCAATATCATCTATTTTTGCCCAGAGCTTCGCAGCCTGGTCCCACGGTGGTGGTGCTTCGTTGAGTATTCTCAACAGGATTGCCTTTTCTCTTCTCAGCCTAGCAACGTAGCCACCTCTTCTCTTATTTTTTTTCACTAGCGGTATGTTGATTTCGGCCTCTTTGTTTTTTTTGCTGACCGGACCTTCTTCTATATTCCTCGATTGATATTGGCTTTGGCCCATCCGCCATTTAAATCTTCTGTCTTTAGGGCAGACAGTATCTACAACGCAGCTGGTGAATCGTTGTGGCTGATCCACCAGGACATTAATATGTAATATGTTGAAGTTGGGATTGCTCAATTTGAGAGCATATCCTTTTTATATATATTTTTTTTTCTATGCTCAACTAGGAGCCTGGCAGGATCGCCATATAGTAAAAGACTTTATTTTAATTTGTTGTATATAATTTATTTACAAATATATTCTTTAGCTCAATCTGGGAGCTAAGTTGAAGCCAGAAATTAGTCTGTGTGTTCTTTACAATTGTTCTTTCTTATATACTAAATTTTAGCTGAATTGAAAATTTATAATTAGTAAACAGTTATGCATTCAATTACACATACTTACTGTTGGCTTATTTTAAAAGTGATATGATCAGCATAAACTTTATAAACGTTTATGCGTCGGTCATTTGATATTCTTTTATTTGACTGCATGACACTATGCTACAAAAGTTGTGTTTACACTACAATACATACATACATACATACATACATACATACATACATACATACATACATACATACATACATACATACATGCATACATACATACATACATACATACATACATACATACATACATACATACATACATACATACATACATACATACATACATACCTTAATACATACATACATACACACACTCATAGTGTTATGATTTGAGATTTTACGAAAGTACCTCCTCCTCCTACCGCAACTCTGTTTCTTTTCATCCCCGTAACTACCTACTTAACCAGCCAGTTTCACCAGGTTATTGTGGTAAACCCTCTCCGAGTTCCCACATTTTATCCTTACGTTTACGTGTGTGGGTACTCCCGTAATTCTATAAGGTCCTAGCCATATGGGCGAGAACTTATTCTTCCTCGCCTGGTTCTTTAGCCATACCATCTGTCCCACCTTGAAACACCTTACCTCTGTCCCCCGGTCGTAGTAGGTCTTAGATCTTGCCTTAGCTTTGTCTTGGTTTGCTCTCACTATTTCGTAGCTTCGTTGGATTTGGTACCGTAGAATTTTGTCGTAATCGTCCGTATTGTAAAGTAGAGCCGGCTGTTTCCTTAACCTGCAAGGCACCTCGAACTCGAACCCATACAGTACTCTGTTTGGAGTCTGCTTCGTGGACGTGTGCCTCGTGTTATTATGCACGTGCATCGCGTGATGCAGCCATTCGTCCCAGTTGGCACCGTCCATTTTGACGAAATTTCTTAAATACTCGGCCAGTGGCCTGTGTGTTCTTTCCAATGAACCATTAGACTGTGGGTGATATGGGGTGGTGTATATATTCTTTACCCCCAGTAGCTTGCAAACTGTCCACCGAGTAATTATATTTGTGTAGTACTTCCTCTGTCCTCGTCTGCGGATTGTCCATTAATCGCTAAAATACTTAATTCTTACCATTTCCCAATTTCTCGTCCGATTTCCCTCGTAGATTCGATTTCCGGTTCTATAAAACTATCTTCTTTCCGTGGTCGAGACCCGTGGAAATTACTACTACCTCCACCACCTTTTTATTTCAACCCAGATATCAAAAGGTGTACCGGAATGCGGCTGCTTTTAGACCCTTGATATCCTGTTTCAACAGTTGTGGTTTCCTTAGTTTCTCTTTCCACTTAACCTATCCCACTTTCAGAATCTAATCTTACCAAAAACCGAATACCGGCTGCGCCAATTTGTTATGATTTGAGTATTTAAGAAATTAACGTATGATTTGTAATAAAGAACACAAGTTTATTTATTTTAATCATTCTTTATTTACTACTTCTTGGTTGCTATAAGTAAACTGCTACTTTCTATGTTGCAGCCAGCTACTTTATAGTTGAATTGCTGCTGCTAGTTACTGCATGGTTGTTGTAGTAGTTGTTGCTTCTGCCGAGTCAGCATATGTTGCAAAGTGGGTGCAGTAGCTGTTCTATTTAGCTCTGCGGTACTGCATATTGCCGTCTCAGCAAGTGTTACAATTTGTTGTCATCATTCTTGGCTATTTGGTGACCCAGTAGTTTATTTTGATTCATTTCCGCATTGTTGGTTGAATGTTGGTATCGTTAGCAAAGTAACTCACAACATCCCTCCCCCCTTTTTTTAAAGGAGAAGCATCTTGGATGCTTCGACTCATTGTTTGAGTGGGAAAGGCCAAGTCAATTTTTTGGCGGAAAATGAATACAACTTAACAATTTTTCTGAATTTACTTGACAATCACTTGCTATGGTTGTTTGTTGCTGATTTTTCGGCTTTACAACACGTTGGGTACTACAGCAGCAGCATTCCTTTATTTATGGTTTCTTTTAAAATTTGTTTTTTTTTTTATTTTCCTTATTTTCACTTATATTTAGCTTGACAAATAATCATTATAATCTTAAATTTATTCCTTAAAAGAAAGAATTTTACAAAATTATTTTTTTGAAATATATACATATTCTTAGAATTTATGTAGAAAAAAATATTAACACCATTTAGTTTTATTATTTCCTGTTTTTGCTATATTAAAATATAATAAATTTTCAAAAATATATAAATTTTTGTTAGCTTTTTTTTATTTCACATATATATTTTTTATAATTTCAAATGATTAATCTAATAAAATTATTATTACTACTTTCTCTTTTTTTTATATTTAGTTAGGGAATTTTTTTTTTTTTAAATAGGCTTTGTAATTACATTTAAGGTTATTAAAAGAAATTATTTCTCTTTATTTATTATTATAAATTAAAATTTTCTAATATAGACGATAATAATAGGTCTAGTAATAAACATACAAATATATAAATGGAAAAAATACCGCAGAAAGTTAAATTTTTTTTATACATTAATTTATGTTTACGAATGATTGAAAAGAAGAAATAAAAAAAAATTGGTTTATTAACTTTCAATAAAGCAATAAATTTTCTGATTACTAAAGCCAATTACTTTTAATTACTCTTATATATTTCAGTTGAACTTGAAAAATAAAAACTGCTGTCATTTCCAAAAACAATGGTTTGTATTGTTTGTGCAAATGACCGCTTTTCATCATATTAATTAATTTTTATTTTTCAAGGTCTTTACAAATGAAATTTTGCATTATATGCATTAAATAAAACTGTTCGCAACTGCGCTAAATTATGTCATAAAATATATATATGTATAAACATATATATTTTTAGATAACTTGACATACATATTTATCCATACATATTTTTTGTTTTAATAATTTGATACCTGGCGCTTAGCGATAAATTTAATATGTCTTAACACATGAAAACGTAAGACATTTAAAACTGTCGTGCGCCAGTGACGTATTATACGGTAACTTGTAAGAAAAAAAAAATACCGAAAGAAAAAAAAATATATTTTTAAGTTTTCGATATGGTCATCAACAATCTGATTATACCTAAAAATATGAACTAAAAAGGTGGTTAAATCAGCGTTGCTGCTGAACCTCATCCCGTGCGCAGGATATTTCGTGGCTAGTGATGGCTGTTTTATTGGGGTGGTTAACCTTATACTTCTTCCGAACAGAGTGCGTCGCCTAACCAAATCTTATCTCGTCTATTTTTCACCGTACCTTTACGTGTATACTTCCTCTTAACTATATCTCGGCATGTTCGTATCTAGATATGTCGTCAAAGCTATTTCCTAAACTACGCAGCAGGAATTGTCTCAATCGCTTGCACTAATTCCGGCTAGTGTTGGCGAAACAACCTTAAACTAGAAATCCGTCTACCTGAACGTCCATCTACAAAAAAAAACATTTCCCTCTGTCCATCCGCTGCCCCCTGTACATTTGGTTTCGAGCCAAATGGAGCGGAGTAACTGGGTTCTTAATTTTTCCTCTTTTCCTTCCGATTTATAATCCTTGTCCACTAATTCCGTAGTGTTCTGACAATGTTCCTTACCCAACCAAAGACTTCTCATGCACTTCCACCCCCCCCCCCCCCCCCTTGTACATTTGGTTTCGAGCCAAAGTAACTAAAAACATGAAGTGGAATAACATGGTCATTCCTATCTTTCTTATCCTTTCTTTCTTTCTTGTCCACTACATGCACTCCCGCGTCCTCCTGTACCTTTGGTTTCAAGCCAAGGTTTGGAGCGGAGTCACGTGTCTCCCTATCTTCCTGCTATCCTACTCACGCCACTGTCTCCGAAGTGCGTTTTCGTTCACTATCTCCGTAGTGTTTTTCTTTTCCTTATTTATTTACGCCACTATCTCCGTAGTGCGTGTCTGTTTATTTCTATCACTATCTCCGTAGTGTTTTTTGTTTTTTCTTTTCTTTATTTATTCTAACCTATCGCTTCCTCTTTTTCCGATGCAATTCTTTTTTACGAAAGTACCTCCTCCTCCTACCGCAACTCTGTTTCTTTTCATCCCCGTAACTACCTACTTAACCAGCCAGTTTCACCAGGTTATTGTGGTAAACCCTCTCCGAGTTCCCACATTTTATCCTTACGTTTACGTGTGTGGGTACTCCCGTAATTCTATAAGGTCCTAGCCATATGGGCGAGAACTTATTCTTCCTCGCCTGGTTCTTTAGCCATACCATCTGTCCCACCTTGAAACACCTTACCTCTGTCCCCCGGTCGTAGTAGGTCTTAGATCTTGCCTTAGCTTTGTCTTGGTTTGCTCTCACTATTTCGTAGCTTCGTTGGATTTGGTACCGTAGAATTTTGTCGTAATCGTCCGTATTGTAAAGTAGAGCCGGCTGTTTCCTTAACCTGCAAGGCACCTCGAACTCGAACCCATACAGTACTCTGTTTGGAGTCTGCTTCGTGGACGTGTGCCTCGTGTTATTATGCACGTGCATCGCGTGATGCAGCCATTCGTCCCAGTTGGCACCGTCCATTTTGACGAAATTTCTTAAATACTCGGCCAGTGGCCTGTGTGTTCTTTCCAATGAACCATTAGACTGTGGGTGATATGGGGTGGTGTATATATTCTTTACCCCCAGTAGCTTGCAAACTGTCCACCGAGTAATTATATTTGTGTAGTACTTCCTCTGTCCTCGTCTGCGGATTGTCCATTAATCGCTAAAATACTTAATTCTTACCATTTCCCAATTTCTCGTCCGATTTCCCTCGTAGATTCGATTTCCGGTTCTATAAAACTATCTTCTTTCCGTGGTCGAGACCCGTGGAAATTACTACTACCTCCACCACCTTTTTATTTCAACCCAGATATCAAAAGGTGTACCGGAATGCGGCTGCTTTTAGACCCTTGATATCCTGTTTCAACAGTTGTGGTTTCCTTAGTTTCTCTTTCCACTTAACCTATCCCACTTTCAGAATCTAATCTTACCAAAAACCGAATACCGGCTGCGCCAATTTGTTATGATTTGAGTATTTAAGAAATTAACGTATGATTTGTAATAAAGAACACAAGTTTATTTATTTTAATCATTCTTTATTTACTACTTCTTGGTTGCTATAAGTAAACTGCTACTTTCTATGTTGCAGCCAGCTACTTTATAGTTGAATTGCTGCTGCTAGTTACTGCATGGTTGTTGTAGTAGTTGTTGCTTCTGCCGAGTCAGCATATGTTGCAAAGTGGGTGCAGTAGCTGTTCTATTTAGCTCTGCGGTACTGCATATTGCCGTCTCAGCAAGTGTTACAATTTGTTGTCATCATTCTTGGCTATTTGGTGACCCAGTAGTTTATTTTGATTCATTTCCGCATTGTTGGTTGAATGTTGGTATCGTTAGCAAAGTAACTCACAACAATAGATACATACATACATACATACACACATGCACACATACACACATGCACACATACACACATACATACATACATACATACATACATACATACATACATAAATACATACATACATACATACATACATACATACATACATACATACATACATACATACATACATACATACATACATACATACATACATACATACATACATACATACATACATACATACATACACACATACATACATACATACATACATACATACATACATACATACACACATACATACATACATACATGCATACAAACATACATACATACATACATACATAGATACATACATACATACATACATACATACATACATACATACATACATACATACATACATACATACATACATACATACATACATACATACATACATACATACATACATACATACATACATACATACATACATACATACATACATACATACATACATACATACATACATACATACATACATACATACATACATACATACATACATACATACATACATACATACATACATACATACATACATACATACATACATACATACATGCACAGGATTTGATGCTGCAAAAGGCTATAGAAGATAATACTGACAAACTGTTAATAAGCGAACAGTACAAAAATCCAGCTCACCAATTCTGGTATGAGGACAAAAACCAACGCGCTGCCATCATGGTACGAAATAGAAACCTTATTGTGAGTAATGTCGATGAAAGAAATGCTGGATTCGTATATATAACAATTGGTAAAATTAGAATATATAGCTGCTATTTTTCCCCAAGCCTAAACTATAATGACTTCGCAGTGGCCCTAAATACACTTGAACTTTCTATCAGATCCGCAAAGTGTAAAGTGGTTATTGGAGGAGATTTTAATAGTAAATCCCCAGAATGCCATTCAAATGTTCTTGATAAAAGAGGTACAATAGTGAGCGAGATGATTGCTGGCATTGGGCTAACAGTAATTAATGTGGGAGATAAGTTCACTTTCAGGGGAAGTAATGGATGTAGTATCATTGATATAACATTTGGTACACCAATCTTCTGTAACGAAAAGTTAAATTGGCTCGTATTAGAAGATATCACTCTAAGTGATCATCAGTACATTTCATTTAATATAAATGAGTGCACCAATATACGTCCGATGGAAGTAGTTCTGCCAAGATGGAATACCAGAAAACGGAACGATGAGAAACTTGCTGGTTTCATTACAAAATCCAAAGAGAGACTTACAAATCACCCACCTGAAATACGAAATGTAGACAATGAAGTTGAGAGATTAACAAACACACTTACTAAGGCTTGTAACATATCAATGCCAAAAGTAAAGAGGTATAACAACAAAAGACCTGTATACTGGTGGAACAACGAAATCCGTGAACTAAGAATGAAATGTCATACAGCTAGAAGAATGTCGACACGAAATCCGGAAAACGACATCCTAATGGATGATTACAAACTATCACGTAAAGTCTTGAGAAAAGCCATAAAAGATAGTAAGAAAAGATGTTGGTCTGAACTATGTCAAGAAATAGATAAAGATCCATGGGGAAAGCCGTATAAAATAGCAATGAAAAGACTAGGTGGAATCAAACCTATACCTGGAATAAAAGAAGCAACTTGGGCAACAAAAATAGTAGAAACACTTTTTCCTTTCGATGAAGATGGATTAACAAATGCACAGCAATTTGAATCAAACAATTTTATACCCTTAAGTATAGATGAAATAAAGCAAGCTGGACGAAAACTAGGCATTGGAAAGAGCCCGGGCCCAGATGGCATTCCAAATGAAGTGGTAAAGATCACGTGTGAGTTATGGCCAGAATACCTAACAAAAGTCTTTAACTCGTGTCTCGAAACTGGATCGTTTCCAGTTAAATGGAAAATATAGAAATTAGTCTTGTTGCAAAAGGGAAATAAACCATTAAATGAGCCTAGCTCATATAGGCCACTTTGTATGTTGGACTCATTGGGAAAACTTTTAGAGTATGTAATACTATCAAGACTTGAAGAATGCGTGGAAAATCGGGGGGGTTTATCCCCTATGCAATACGGTTTTCGAAAAGGGAAAAGTGCAATAGACGCCATTAGCGAAGTCTGTAACAAAGCTTTACAAGCAAAAGCAGCAGGAGAATACTGTGCAATAATAACACTCGATGTTAAGAACGCGTTTAATACCGTGAAGTGAAATGTAGTTCTTAAAGCTTTCAAAAATAAAGGTGTTGAAAATTACCTATACAACATAGTTGCAGATTACTTGGATGAAAGAATTCTGTTATATGAAACCGAAAGTGGCATCAAGAAATACAAAATTACTGCCGGTGTACCTCAGGGCTCAGTATTGGGACCTTTCCTTTGGAATGTCATGTACGATGGCTTACTAAATTTGGACCTTCCAGATGGAGCAAAACTAATAGGCTATGCTGATGATATAGCTCTTGTTATTAACCAGCGAACCGCGGAATTAATTGAAATAGTGGCAAATGACTGTTTATGTCGTTGTGACAGATGGTTGTGGAGAAATGGATTGCAACTGGCTGCATCAAAAACTGAGACAATATTAGTAACAAATCGAAGACTCTTTAGAATGCCAAAAATTAGACTTCAGGCTACAGAGATAAGTTTACAGCGCAATTTATGTTACCTTGGTGTACAATTAGATGACAAATTTAGCTTTAAACAACATGCACTGAACATTCGTGACAAAGCTATGAGGACGGCCTCCCTACTGTCCAGAATAATGCCTAATTGTGGCGGCCCCAAATCATATATAAGAAAACTTATAAACAGTGTTGTACACTCACAGCTTTTGTATGCTGCACCAACATTTGCAAATGCTTTGAAATGCAACTACATCATACGTGAATTGCAAAAACCGCAAAGAGCCAGCGGTCTACGAATCATATCAGGATATCGTGCCGTATCCACAAGTGCAGCTTTGGTACTTGCAGGCGTACCACCGATAGACCTTTTAATACTCGAGAGAGAGGAAATATATCTCAAAACGAAGAACATAAACTGGAGTAACTACAGCCCAACAGAACGAATTACAAAAACACAGGAGATAAAGAAAAGTGCTAGAGAAAACATATTAAACAAATGGCAAGAACGGTGGACACAAGAAAAAAATGGGAGATGGACATACAAACTGATTCCAAACATAAGAAATTGGATTCAAAGAGAGCATGGAAATATGGGTTACTATTTGACTCAGGTTATGACAAACCACGGTTGTTTTAATAAATATCTACAAAGATTTAAACTGAGAGAAATAAGCAGCTGTAATGCTTGCGGCGCGCTTGAAGAAGACGCTGAGCATATAGTCTTTGAATGTGAAAAATGGCTTGATTTGAGGACAGCCCTTAATAGCAGGTTAGGGATTACCCTTACACCCGAAAATATGATAAATACTATGCTACTATCAGAAACTGCATGGAAACACTGTGAAGGTTTCATAAACAAAATAATGAAATATAGATGCACAGAAATTCCGAACCTCCTTAGCTAGAGCACATAAGGAGGACGTAAGAATGACACTGAACTAACTACCCATCCTGATGAAATGCTAACGTAGTGCCGGGGTGGTTTAGTGGAGATATCGTGGGGCCACTAGTTGATAGCGAGCTATCACTACGTCCAACAAAAAAAAAAAAAAAAAAAAAAAAGATACATACATACATACATACACACACACATGCACACATACACACATACATACATACATACATACATACATACATACATACATACATACATACATACATACATACATACATACATACATACATACATACATACATACATACATACATACATACACACACACATGCACACATACACACATACATACATACATACATACATACATACATACATACATACACACACATGCACACATACACACATACATACATACATACATACATACATACATACATACATACATACATACATGCATACATACATACATACATACATACATACATACATACATACATACATACATACATACATACATACATACATACATACATACATACATACATACATACATACATACATACATACATACATACATACATACATACATACATACATACATACATACATACATACATACATACATACATACATACATACATACACACATACATACATACATACATACATACATAAAAACATACATACATACATACATACATACATTGGTAAAATTAGAATATATAGCTGCTATTTTTCCCCAAGCCTAAACTATAATGACTTCGCAGTGGCCCTAAATACACTTGAACTTTCTATCAGATCCGCAAAGTGTAAAGTGGTTATTGGAGGAGATTTTAATAGTAAATCCCCAGAATGCCATTCAAATGTTCTTGATAAAAGAGGTACAATAGTGAGCGAGATGATTGCTGGCATTGGGCTAACAGTAATTAATGTGGGAGATAAGTTCACTTTCAGGGGAAGTAATGGATGTAGTATCATTGATATAACATTTGGTACACCAATCTTCTGTAACGAAAAGTTAAATTGGCTCGTATTAGAAGATATCACTCTAAGTGATCATCAGTACATTTCATTTAATATAAATGAGTGCACCAATATACGTCCGATGGAAGTAGTTCTGCCAAGATGGAATACCAGAAAACGGAACGATGAGAAACTTGCTGGTTTCATTACAAAATCCAAAGAGAGACTTACAAATCACCCACCTGAAATACGAAATGTAGACAATGAAGTTGAGAGATTAACAAACACACTTACTAAGGCTTGTAACATATCAATGCCAAAAGTAAAGAGGTATAACAACAAAAGACCTGTATACTGGTGGAACAACGAAATCCGTGAACTAAGAATGAAATGTCATACAGCTAGAAGAATGTCGACACGAAATCCGGAAAACGACATCCTAATGGATGATTACAAACTATCACGTAAAGTCTTGAGAAAAGCCATAAAAGATAGTAAGAAAAGATGTTGGTCTGAACTATGTCAAGAAATAGATAAAGATCCATGGGGAAAGCCGTATAAAATAGCAATGAAAAGACTAGGTGGAATCAAACCTATACCTGGAATAAAAGAAGCAACTTGGGCAACAAAAATAGTAGAAACACTTTTTCCTTTCGATGAAGATGGATTAACAAATGCACAGCAATTTGAATCAAACAATTTTATACCCTTAAGTATAGATGAAATAAAGCAAGCTGGACGAAAACTAGGCATTGGAAAGAGCCCGGGCCCAGATGGCATTCCAAATGAAGTGGTAAAGATCACGTGTGAGTTATGGCCAGAATACCTAACAAAAGTCTTTAACTCGTGTCTCGAAACTGGATCGTTTCCAGTTAAATGGAAAATATAGAAATTAGTCTTGTTGCAAAAGGGAAATAAACCATTAAATGAGCCTAGCTCATATAGGCCACTTTGTATGTTGGACTCATTGGGAAAACTTTTAGAGTATGTAATACTATCAAGACTTGAAGAATGCGTGGAAAATCGGGGGGGTTTATCCCCTATGCAATACGGTTTTCGAAAAGGGAAAAGTGCAATAGACGCCATTAGCGAAGTCTGTAACAAAGCTTTACAAGCAAAAGCAGCAGGAGAATACTGTGCAATAATAACACTCGATGTTAAGAACGCGTTTAATACCGTGAAGTGAAATGTAGTTCTTAAAGCTTTCAAAAATAAAGGTGTTGAAAATTACCTATACAACATAGTTGCAGATTACTTGGATGAAAGAATTCTGTTATATGAAACCGAAAGTGGCATCAAGAAATACAAAATTACTGCCGGTGTACCTCAGGGCTCAGTATTGGGACCTTTCCTTTGGAATGTCATGTACGATGGCTTACTAAATTTGGACCTTCCAGATGGAGCAAAACTAATAGGCTATGCTGATGATATAGCTCTTGTTATTAACCAGCGAACCGCGGAATTAATTGAAATAGTGGCAAATGACTGTTTATGTCGTTGTGACAGATGGTTGTGGAGAAATGGATTGCAACTGGCTGCATCAAAAACTGAGACAATATTAGTAACAAATCGAAGACTCTTTAGAATGCCAAAAATTAGACTTCAGGCTACAGAGATAAGTTTACAGCGCAATTTATGTTACCTTGGTGTACAATTAGATGACAAATTTAGCTTTAAACAACATGCACTGAACATTCGTGACAAAGCTATGAGGACGGCCTCCCTACTGTCCAGAATAATGCCTAATTGTGGCGGCCCCAAATCATATATAAGAAAACTTATAAACAGTGTTGTACACTCACAGCTTTTGTATGCTGCACCAACATTTGCAAATGCTTTGAAATGCAACTACATCATA
>OW121740.1:72731826-72736826 GCA_933228675.1 Stomorhina lunata | reverse complement strand
AAATATGAAATTAAAAATAAAAACATTGCTTTATAATTATATAAATGGACTGGCAAAACATATTAGTAAAAATTAGAACAATAAAAGAAAGATTTGATAGATCCTACAAATGCCTCAACGTCAACAGACCTACGAAAGAGGACACAATTGAAAAACATATCACAGAATTATTTTTTTGTTTAGAAGAAATCAGAGTTATACTTAACGTACATTATCATCGACTGACTAACGCACATAAAATAGCAGCTGAAGCATTCTTCGCTGACCTTAGGGAGAAGTTGTTACAAATAACTGCAAAAAAAGGTTTAGATCTAAAATTGCCTACATCTTTACATGAAAAAATAGTTTACTCGACAAAAGGGATAGAAAATGTTCAATTAACCAAGATGAATACGACAGATTTGGCTTCAATATCAAAACTTATTCCAATTTTTGGAGGAAGAAGAGAAGAATTAAGTAGTTTTATTTCCAATTTGGAATTTGTAGAAAATACACTTGAAAATACCAAAAAACCAAGTTTTTTCCAATTCGTTTTAAAAACAAGATTGGAACAAAGGGTACAAAATCGAATTAAACAAAATTCTGTGCCTACAAGTTTGCAAGAGTTAATCAATGAATTAAGAAAGTGTTACAAATCTAAAGAAACACCAAATAACATACTTAACAATTTGAACAAAATAAAACAACAAGGTGACGTTCGAAAGTTTGCAGAGAAAATCGACAGTTTAATAACTGAACTCAACGAGCTACAAATCTCAAATATTGGTGAAGCAAATAGGAATGCAATAATACAATCAAACAATATAATTGCATTCAATGCATTTAAAAATGGACTAACTGATAGGGACATAGCAAAAACAATAGAAGCTAGCAGAGTCAAAACTTTCACTGAAGCATTGGAAATTGCAGAAGAATACATTTCCTCTAATACACAGCACAATATCATGTACCAAAATGCTAGACAGAGACAAAATAATAGAAACATTTATTCTAGAAATAATAATTCATGGAATAATAACAATAATACAAGGAACAATAATAACTCCCACTATTTTAATAGGAATCAGTACAGAAACAATACTAATAGACACAAAGATAATAGAAATAACTATAGAAATAATACGCATAGACAGGATATTACAAACTTCAACAGACAAAGATCAAACTACAATAATAACAGCAATAATGTCATCAGAAACAGAAATACTAATAATACATTTAGGAGCATTAATCAAATAAATAACCAGGAAAACTACCAAGTTCCGGAGAACATTCACGGAATTTCTCCGGAAGAAACAAATTAAGAAAAATATGTAACATAACCTCAACTTTTCAAAACTATATAAAATTAAAAGTACTAAATACGGACAGAGAAGTAACATTTTTAATAGATACAGGAGCTGATGTTTCCTTATGTAAAGAAAATCTTCTAAATCAATACGACGAAAACTCTGATGATTATTGTCATTTGACTGGGATTTCTAAAGACCAAATTAATACATTGGGATCTTTTTTGATAAAAATAAATGTGGAAAATAAATTAATTGTTCAAAAGATTCAACTTGTAGATAATGATTTTCCAATAAAGACTGACGGAATACTAGGAATTGATTTCTTTAACAATTTTCGATGTAACATAGATTATGATAGGTATATCTTAACAATGCGTATAGAGAACGAAACCATCGAAATTCCAATTGAAAACAATTCAATTTGTATAAATCGGGTGAGAATACCAGCAAGAACAGAAATAATAACACCATTTAACTTGAATATAAAAGAAAACAGTTTAATACAGAGTAGAGAAATAACGGAAGGCGTCTATTTAGCAAATGTTATTGTACCTGCGAAAGGACACAAACACATAAAGTTGCTGAATGCAACAGAACAGGATATAGTAATAGAGAATTTAAAAATTCAAGTAGTACCATTACACAAGTATGAGATTCTACAATTCCAAAAGAAACACAATCAAACAAAAGATCCCTCTCGTTTTGATAAAATTTTACAAAGTCTCTCATTAGACAAAAGTAACAACAATGATAATAAAGATAAACTCTTTTCTATTATTAACAGATTTCAGAATATATTTCATCTAGAGGATGAAGAATTAACTACAAATAATTTTTACACACAAAATATAGAGTTGCATGATTATAATCCAGTTTATATAAAAAATTACCGATTACCACAGACCCATACAAATGAAATAAATTCAAAAATAGAAGAAATGCTTAAAGATAATATAATAGAACCATCGATTAGCCCTTACAATTCGCCACTCCTTCTAGTTCCTAAAAAGGGACAAACTGATTTAGCAAAATGGAGACTGGTGGTGGATTTTAGATCACTTAATAATAAAATTGTAAACGATAAATTCCCATTAACAAGACTGGATGACATTCTTGATAGAATAGGTCGAGCTAAATACTTTTCAACACTGGATATGACAAGTTCTTTTCACCAAATTGAACTTGATCATAAATCTCGACCATATACAGCATTTTCAACTCCAACTGGTCACTATCAATTCACACGATTACCATTTGGTTTAAAAATATCTTCTAACAGTTTCCAACGCATGTTAACCATAGCACTCTCAGGCTTGGAGTCAGAAGCATTTATATATGTGGATGACATAATCATTTTTGGATGTAGCATACAACACCATAACAATAATTTGATAAAGGTCTTAGAAAGACTAGAAAAATACAATCTTAAGCTAAACCCAAAAAAATGTTGTTTTCTGCAACATGAAGTCATATACCTTGGACATTTAATAACTTCGGAAGGTATCAAACCAGATCCTCAAAAATTTGAAGCAATAAAAAATTATCCAATTCCAACAAATGCAGATGAAGTAAGGCGATTTATAGCATTTTGTAATTATTATAGACGATTTATTAAAGATTTCGCTAAAATAGCAGAATGCTTGAACAAATTGTTGAGGAAGAATGTAAAGTTTGAATGGACAGAAATCTGTCAAAAATCTTTTGAAGAGCTTAAATCAAAGTTAATGAATCCTCCCATACTTCAGTATCCAAATTTTAATGAAAATTTTGTACTAACCACAGATGCATCTAATTTTGCTCTTGGCGCTGTGTTATCACAAGGTAAAATAGGGAAGGATTTACCGATATCATATGCGAGCAGAACTCTAAATAAACATGAAAAGAATAGATCCGTAATAGAAAAGGAATTGTTAGGAATACATTGGGCTATAAATTTTTTTAGACCTTATTTATATGGTAGAAAATTTACTGTAATTACGGATCATAGACCATTAATAGCACTTTTCTCACACAAAAATCCTTCATCCAAATTGACACGAATAAGACTTGAATTGTCAGACTATGATTTTGACATTGTTTACAAAAAAGGAAAAGATAACACTAATGCCGACGCATTATCACGAATCAAATTGGACTCGTCATTGCTAAAAGAACTAATACCGACTGAAAATGATACAAGTATAAAGAAAACATTGGCAATTACAAGAAGCAAAACTAAAAATGATATAAAAAAGAACAAAATAAAGGCCTCAGAATGCAAAACCTCAAAAGAGCCTGATCAACTCACAATTTGGAATTGCACTTCTTTAAATGACATTAAGCATGCAAGAAAAATTAAATTTATATTAAATAAAAAGTCGACAAAAAGAATAACTATAGAGGAAAATGACTCAATGAATCAAATATGTATTATGTGTAGCGATAATCCTACTTACTTAGGTAACTTACTGGAGAAACTCACATATATAATAAAATGCCATTCTAAATGTAAAACATTTGCAGAGACGATGACATATTTGAAATTATAACTCCGGAGAAATTGAAAAATATATTAAATAGAAAGCATAATAATGTAGAAATATTACTCTATACCAGGCCAAAAGAAATAAAAGATAATATAAAACAAAATGAATTAATTGACTTATACCACAAAAGTCCAAGTGGAGGTCATTTCGGTATTAGAAAAACTTTGCTGAGATTAAAAAAGAAATATATATGGAAGAACATGACAAGAAAAGTAAAAGACTATATAAATACATGTGATCTCTGCCAAAGGAATAAACAAGTAAAACATACCAAGGAACCCTTAAACGTTACAGATACGCCTACAAACGCATTTGAAACAATTGTGATTGATACAGTAGGACCACTACGTCCATCAGAAAAATTCAGATATATACTTACCATGCAATGCGAGCTAACAAAATACATTATCGCTTGCCCATTACAAACAAAAGAAGCAAAGGCAGTAGCAAGAGGAATAGTTGAAAATCTTATATTGAAACATGGTATATTTAAAACATTAAAATCCGACAGAGGTACTGAATTTACAAATGAATTGATTAAGGAAATATGTAAACTACTTGGCATAGAACAAAGTTTTTCAACACCTTACCATCACGAGACGGTTGGCACTATTGAAAAAAATCATCGAGTGTTGAATGAATATTTTCTATCATTTGTGCAGGACGAAGATTGGGATGAATGGATTCCATATTATTGTTTTGCATACAATACCACACCTCACGTTGATACAGAATACTCACCTTTTGAACTAGTTTTTGGTAAACTACCAAACTTACCAGGTGAACAGATTACAAACAATGACAGAATTTATAACCTTGACAATTACGTTAACGAACTAAACGACTAAAAAATTCGCTAGAAAATGCAAGAAAATTAATAGAAGCAACAAAATTAAAAAGAAGTCTAGATTCGGAGAAAAATAAAAACAGCATAGACATAAGTATAGGAGACTTAGTTTTAATAAAAATAGAAAATAGGAAGAAAAATGAAAAACCATATCATGGCCCATATGAAATAATAAATATAGATAATGTAAACGTAGAATTAAAAATAAATGGTAAAACTAAAATTATACATAAAAATCTACTTAAGAAATATAATAAGAAATAAATATAGTACATACCAAAAAAAAAAAAAAATTTTTATTGTAACATAATATTAAAACTAAAAATAACTTGATTT
>OW121740.1:72724326-72729326 GCA_933228675.1 Stomorhina lunata | reverse complement strand
TGTATGTATGTATGTATGTATGTATGTATGTATGTATGTATGTATGTATGTATGTATGTATGTATGTATGTATGTATGTATGTATGTATGTATGTATGTATGTATGTATGTATTTATGTATGTTTGTATGTATGTATGAATGTATGAATGTATGTATGTATGTATGTATGTATGTATGTATGTATGTATGTATGTATGTGTTTTTACGGGTTGTAGGGTATATTAATAATTGAAACAACAATTAGGTTTATATTTTTTAAACGTTATAAAACGTATGTATATTTCAGTTATTGTGTTTTGTAAAGCAGGGTTTACAATTAATTTTAGAATTAAAGTCTATATTTATAATTCACTTCAAGTGCAATAATTTCTGTGCAATATTTAGTTATTAAGTTTTATTTATTTTTAGGTTTAAGATTTATGGTTTAATTATTTTATTCTTTTAACAAAACACGACTTGCTGCTGATGATAAACTTCACAAGAGAGAGTTCTGATTGTTGACGTTTTGTTTTGTACTTTATTTGCTATTGAAGTTGTCAAACTGCAGATGATAATAGTGATGAGTGTTGGGTAACTATTGTTCACTAAAGTGAACATCCTCCCGGGCCTGGGAACCTGTGAAAGAAAGGACACTTATTTTAATGTGTTAAAATTTGTTTATTGTGTATTAATTTGAAGTTTATTGTTTATTAATTTGAAGTGAAGTCTTCTCTGAGTGGGTTTTTCTCAAGGCTATCATTCAATAAATAGATCATCAATCACATATGCTGGGTTGCAATTTTCTGTGAAAATAATTGAAAAGTAATTAGTTGTGCGGGTTAGTATTCAGCATAAAAACTGGATCACTTAATAAACATTATTTAAATATGATTTTGTGTATAAATTTGGAGTTTTTACAAGTGATCAGTTCCAATTGGGTTAATAGAAAAAGTGAGTAAATAAATAAATTTTCTCTATGGATGATCATATTCCTGTCGTTCATTTGGTGTAAGGCGACAGGTCGTCCCCGCCTCAAAAAATAATGGGTAAGTGTTTACGGGGGTGGGTAGCACTCGTATCTGAAGAAGAGGGTAGACGACTGGTAGTTGTCGTTTAATTAGTTACCTTCAAGAGAAGGAACTTCTTAGAGTATGTGACGGGTAGTTATCACTTAATTTCCTTCATATAAAGGATCTTCTTCTATGGATTTTAGGGTATTAATCAAGCTTTATAGAACTGAAGCAAGGAACTGAGTATTAATTATTGTGTTTTTGCTGGTCCAGTTAAAATCCAACCAAATTCAGTTTCTTGAGCTATTAATGTGTTATCAAAATATTTCTTTGTGCCAGATTTTAATATCTGTGGGTAAAAATCGCTGCCAATTAATAAGTCGATTGGTCGACTTTCATAAAAGTTTTGGTCAGCTAGCTCAATGGGTTCCAATTCTTTAAATTTATTCAGAAAATTGTGTGTGGGTAAGGGTTGGGTGGGTAAATTTTGGCTAAGGGTTTTGACAACCATTGCATTTATATTAATTTCATATCTGCTTTGGGTATTTGAGCATAAAGTTATCTCACATAGTTGATTTGAGTGTCCAGAAACAACATTATTTAATCCAGATATTTTTGCAACGGTGGGTTTTGTTGATAAGTGTAGTTTACTTTTAAATCTTTCAGAAATAAATGAAGCATCTGACGCTGGGTCAATTAGCGCTCTAACCGGGTATAGTTTTCCATTAGATTTAACATTTAAATTCGCTGTTCCTAATAACTTCATGCTATCATTTAAACTTGATGTTTTTGATCGGGTTTGGGTTGAAAAAGATTGTATTGTTTTATTTGGGTTTGGGTTTACAGTTGTATGCAGTAGTGTGTTATGTAGTCCACCACAATATCGACAAGTAAATGTGCTATGACAATCTTCAATCACATGACCAACTGCCAAGCAATTGAAGCATATGGCATTTTTATTTACAAAATCCACCCTTTCATCTATTCCAAAAGAAGAAAATGATGGACATTCTCTGAGTGTGTGATTGTTTTTGCAGAGTTTGCAAATGGAACCATTGGTTTTATTTTGGGTAGGATACTCTTGGGTTTCTGTTTGGTCTTGGGTAGAGTCGATATCTTTAATATTTGTATTATGAAACGCGTGACCTCGTGTGCAAGGTTTATTATTTTCAAAATGCTTTGGTTTAGGGTTAATGGTAGCAGTAAAATACGTAATATCATCCACAGACACCAATTCCTTAAATGTATTTGTTAAAAACAAATCTAGCTGTGTCCATGAAGGCATTTCTGCACAATCTGGTAGGGTTCTTTCAAATTCTCTTCGGGTTTCCTTGGGTAATTTTGTCAAACAGAGATACACAAATATAGGGTTCCAACTATCCGTGTCAATCTCTAGAGAATTTAAACTTGCAATACAACACTTTATCTTTCTCTGAAGTTTTCTTATTGCAGCACTACATACAGTGCTTACAAGGGGTAAGTTAAAAAGGGTTTTTAGTTGAGCATTTATCTGCATTCTTGTGTTCTCGTATTGGGATATTAAATGAGCCCATGCAATAAGAAAACCATCATTAGTTAAGGGTACATTGTCTACAATTTCTTTGGCTTCACCGCTTGTTTTCTGTTTAAGATAAAAGAGTTTTTCAACTCCACTTAGTCGGGTATTATTACCATAAATGGCTTTGAATAGGTCTCTAAAGGAGGTCCAATATTTGAAATCTCCACTAAAAATAGGTATATCAACTGGGGGTAAATTGAAGGCTGCAAAATTGTTGGGTTGGGTATTCTGAGACTCGGGTAAATTAGTTTGAGTTTTTTCCTGGGTAACTTTTTCTATCGCCTCATCTACAGAAATCGTGCAATTTCGGTAAAACTGTTTTGCAGTTTTCACTACATTAACAAGCCTTTCGAATTTGATGCTCTCAGCTTTTTCTTTATCATTTATATCTGGAGATTCTCTTATCTGCTTAAATTTGCCTTCAATACTTGACCATATTTCAAATAATTCTTGCTTTTTAAATTTAAGTGCTGGTAAAGATTGAGTATCTACGGGTGAGGTGCGATAATCTTCCTCAAAAGCTCCTAAATCTAGCTGCACGTATCGCATAAGATCAGCTGCCAAAGATTTTAATTCAGACATTTTGGGTTAAATTTAGTTATGGGTAAAATTAAAAAAGTAGCAGCAGTAAGTTCTGACAAGTTTTAATGTGTATTGGGTGTGTAATAAAATACAATGTGTGTTTTAAAATTATATTTAAATAATTTTTGTTAATTCAATTTTAAGTTGCAAGTAGTCTAACTTACTGACCTTGCTGGGGTGTAGGGTACAAACTTGTATATATGGGTGTATGTAATTTTTTCCACGCTTATTCCTCTTTGTTCTGATCTTCCCGCTATGAATCGATCAAGAAATATTGTGTGGTTATTGTTGTTTATTGTTATTGTTTTTTTTTTCTTTTTGTAACTTTGTGTATTGATTTTTTAATATGTTTTTGATTTTGTTTTCAATATTTTTATTTTAACATTAAAATGTTTTATTTCTTTGTAATATTATGTGTTATTGTTAATTTCTTTTTATTAAGATATTTTTTCTTTTTTTTGAAAATTCGTACACTAGGTTTTGTTTTTGTGGACTGTAATTTTGTTTTATTTATTTTAGTACACTGTTCAATAAAAAGTCAATTTGACTTAAAGGTTCTTAAGGACCATGTTTTTACGGGTTGTAGGGTATATTAATAATTGAAACAACAATTAGGTTTATATTTTTTAAACGTTATAAAACGTATGTATATTTCAGTTATTGTGTTTTGTAAAGCAGGGTTTACAATTAATTTTAGAATTAAAGTCTATATTTATAATTCACTTCAAGTGCAATAATTTCTGTGCAATATTTAGTTATTAAGTTTTATTTATTTTTAGGTTTAAGATTTATGGTTTAATTATTTTATTCTTTTAACAAAACACGACTTGCTGCTGATGATAAACTTCACAAGAGAGAGTTCTGATTGTTGACGTTTTGTTTTGTACTTTATTTGCTATTGAAGTTGTCAAACTGCAGATGATAATAGTGATGAGTGTTGGGTAACTATTGTTCACTAAAGTGAACAGTATGTATGTATGTATGTATGTATGTATGTCCATCAGAAAAATTCAGATATATACTTACCATGCAATGCGAGCTAACAAAATACATTATCGCTTGCCCATTACAAACAAAAGAAGCAAAGGCAGTAGCAAGAGGAATAGTTGAAAATCTTATATTGAAACATGGTATATTTAAAACATTAAAATCCGACAGAGGTACTGAATTTACAAATGAATTGATTAAGGAAATATGTAAACTACTTGGCATAGAACAAAGTTTTTCAACACCTTACCATCACGAGACGGTTGGCACTATAGAAAGAAATCATCGAGTGTTGAATGAATATTTTCTATCATTTGTGCAGGACGAAGATTGGGATGAATGGATTCCATATTATTGTTTTGCATACAATACCACACCTCACGTTGATACAGAATACTCACCTTTTGAACTAGTTTTTGGTAAACTACCAAACTTACCAGGTGAACAGATTACAAACAATGACAGAATTTATAACCTTGACAATTACGTTAACGAACTAAAAATACGACTAAAAAATTCGCTAGAAAATGCAAGAAAATTAATAGAAGCAACAAAATTAAAAAGAAGTCTAGATTCGGAGAAAAATAAAAACAGCATAGACATAAGTATAGGAGACTTAGTTTTAATAAAAATAGAAAATAGGAAGAAAAATGAAAAACCATATCATGGCCCATATGAAATAATAAATATAGATAATGTAAACGTAGAATTAAAAATAAATGGTAAAACTAAAATTATACATAAAAATCTACTTAAGAAATATAATAAGAAATAAATATAGTACATACCAAAAAAAAAAAAAAAAAAAAATTTTATTGTAACATAATATTAAAACTAAAAATAACTTGATTTCAAAATTTTAAAATTTAAACAAAAAAAATTT